>WIPJ01001877.1:40394-56061 GCA_018155075.1 Cassiopea andromeda
TATACAGTATATTGCAACAAAATTCAGCTTCTGTTGTCAAACCACCAGCCAGACTGGAAAGTTTGCTGTGCGCCCGCAATATCTTGCCAGCGCACTAGCTTGCGCGCTTTCCAATAACGGACGCGCACAATTATTATGGCGGTTTTCTGGCCGCGCATTTGAAGAGGCTAATAATCAAACACATTAGATTATTCGCAAATGTTTCGAAATCTGATCCGCGCAAAAAAATCCGAGAAGTTACCCTAGGCGCGCACCACAAAATCTTAAAAGTTGAACTTGTCCGCGCACTAAACAAACTTTCTAGTCTAGGCCACAAGCAATAATGCAACCAAACTTACATCATTTGCCTTGAATTCCGGGCCAGGTGGGTCCGTTTTTCTCTTTGAACCATGTATTCTAGTCTCTCGTCTTGGTTTTGGAGCACTATGCTTCTGGTTGCTTCGTCTGCTATCATGACTCTTTAAATCTTGATCAGGGCTTATGTCATAGTGTCTTCTTTGCGATGAATATGGCTCAAAGCCCACTGGATTTTTAAGTTGCAAGCTGCCTGAGGGTCTAAATTCAGGTGCAGCAATACTTAATTCTGTTATCCACTGTTCTCGATTCACCGGAAGAAAGGCATGATTCACTGGTTGATACACTTGTTGATGTTGCTGCAACGGCCTACCATCCGGAGACGGAAGTCTCAAAGAAAATTGGGCGGCTTTTGCAGGCAAATGGGCTGGCATAAATTCCTGTGCATTCGCTGAAAGTTTGAATTCCATCGCTAAAAACTATTTCATGCAATCTTGGTGAAATCAAAGAGAGTAGTAATGCATTTCCGTCAGCTGATAAGCTGTAACATGGTGACTGTTGTGTACGCCATGTTATGACATGTGACCAAGACCAGCACAACAGCTACAACGTTTTCAAGGTTGGGAATAGATTTGTTTCCAACCTCCCTGGACCTTACTAGGACCCCCCGTTTATTAATTTTAAGGAAATCGACTTTTTTGCAAACCCCTACTTTCGTTTCCTTTCTTTGTTAGTACTATTCACACCCAATATTCAAGGCAAAATAGAGTGCTTCTGTATATATTTTAGCTCTATGCTTTATACCAACGTGTTTTTGTTCTTTCTATCGTTTTATAATTATTTAAAGCCATTTCTCAAATTCCAGCCCCCGTTTATTTTGACCCCTAATTTATTAAATTTAAAGATTTTTCTAACTCCCCTGTTTATTGGGACCTTTCCCCGTTTATTTGGCATTTGAGGGTAGGCAAATTATGTCATTTTAATTATTTTGCATGATAATTGACCTTTTACAAATGGAAATTGAGTTAGGCCACTCACAAATCTGTTTACCATTGTTCTATTTATCATAGTTGTCAGTGCCCTTGCGATAAGGACCGCACCCGGAACATATCATAAGTGCCCAATTTTTCAAGGGTTGCAAGGTACCTGGAACCCCAGAAGACTAGCCTAAATATAACTCGTTTAAAATGACAACTTTTGATTACTGCCCACTTACATGGATGCTCTGTCGAAAACACGACAAATGATAAAGTCAACAGTGTCCATAGGCGTGCCCTGAGAGTGCTGCCAAATGATTATAACCCCAGTTTTGAGGAGCTCCTACACAGAAATGAGGAAGTGACAATTCATGAAAAATCTTCAAAAACTTATGCTAGAGGTATTCAGATGTATGACCTCAGAGAACCCCTCCTTTCTGTGGGAGTTCTGCAATAAGATAGTGCTTCCATATAACTTAAGAATAAACAATCTCCTCCAACTTCCAAACACGAGGACAAAAAAGGATGGAAACGAGTCACTTTCATTTAGAGGAAGCATAATTTGGAATCAACTTCCAGATCAATATAAAGCTGCAAAAACTGATAATGAATTCAAAATGACATTAAAAGTTGGAAGGGATTTGAATGTTCTTGTCGCATTTGCATATAATTTTTCATTTTATCCTTTTTATTTTAGTTTTTCATTGTAACTAGTATAGAGTTGGCGCTTATTAGCTTAAGCTCTTCTTCAAGTAAGCTGTAAATAAATTACATTATTATTATTATTTTTATTATCAAGAACCTAGTCAGACTAATTAATATGTTTTAACTAAAACTTGAACTAGTGAAAGACTGCTGACTACCATTGTTAAACGAAAAATGGCTTTTGTCAGACAAGTATTCAGAAAAGGTGACATTTGTAACGACTTATTAATTGGCACTGTGTATGGAAAAAGAGGAAAAGGTAGACCAAAAACCAGGTATAGCGATAATATTCGAGAATTTGGTGGGAATCGGAGCTTTGCTGATTTATATCGAATAGCACAGAATAGAGAAGCATGGAGAGCCACGGCTGTTCACCTAAATAAACTTCCCGTCCAATTACGATAATGAGTCAGTCTACTTTTTAGCAAGGTAGGTTCTTGGTTGATGGGTTTTTCTGTGTTTCAGTCAGTCCGCCAAATAAAATAACTCGAAAATTTTAGAAAGCACTGAGATGGTAGATCAACCAAACGCTTTACTGTGTCACCGCCAGTGATTACCAGCCAATGCTTGAATGCTCAAAATTAGATCTGGATGTCACCCAACGGTTAGCATGATTGCATCGCACCCAGATGATCATCATTGTGTAGCACGTACATGCAAGAGTACTGCTTCATTTTTGTGACAAAGTAAGGAATTTCCTGACAATATGGCAGTTTAGCTCTACAGGGGAGGTTCTCTGCTCCCAACCCCCTCCATTTATGAAAATGATCTGTATGACTTGAAGCTGTGTAGTGTTTAGCCCCTGTGTTAGCTTACGACAGATTCTACACCGGAAAAGGGCTAACCAAGTACAATAAAAATGTGCCTAGCTACCCAGAATGGAATTCACGTCTTCCAATATTGCAACTGCAAGTACCCACGCAATAAAGGATGTGTTCGTGCAGGCAGGATACAAGAAACGGAAAAAAATTTTTACGACCAATTAGGATAATCAATTTATTTTTAATTGACATGCTTGTGATTTGTCAAAAGCAGATTAAGACAAAGCTTTATACACAAATAAGTTGTAAACGCATTTCAACGCAATAACCACTGTAACTCTATATATTAAAATATTACATTAAGCCTTCGATATGAACAATATTCTGAGAATTTTGACTAGCACTTAAAGACAATCCCCTATTAATGTACATAGTTCTTTATTGAAAGTTAATTGAACTCGTGGGTATGTCCCTTTAGATACCGCAATAATAACAGTACGCTCACATTCCGTGATGGTGTTGTAATTTGCGGAAAAATGTACAATGCAAATTACATGTTCACTACAAATCTAGCTTCACCCTTCAACCACTGAACTTTACCCTTTGACCTTTGAAATTCACCTTTTGACCATTGAAATTTACTATTTGACCATTGCGCTTCATCGTTGATCATTAAACTTCACTTTTTGATCATTAAAGTGTACCATCTCACCTTTCAACTTCACCTTTTGACCTTTGAACTTCACCTTCTGACCATTGAACTTCACATTTTGCTCACTATCTTTTCTTTTTTCTGTTTACAATTTGTGATTTAATGGCAGTTCAGTATTAGTTTTGCATTTCAGTTTTGCATTTCAGATTTGCATTTCAGATTTGCATTTCAGTTTTACATTTCAGTTATGCATTTCTGTTTGTCTCTTCATACTGTGGAAAGAATCTTCATACGATGGCATAGACAAGATTTTAGCAGAGAACACTTCAATGACACCTTTGATGAACAGGCCAGAAAAATTATGCAGGCAAAACGAGTTAATATTCTGTAAGACCTTGCATAGACTCCCTATGATCTTAACAAGTATTATCATTCCCGAGTATGTGACAGGTATTCGTGCTGCTGCAACGACAAGTTATACCATATAAATCACAGTGCGCGGTAGTGCAGTTTCGCTACAAAGTGTGTTGCCTAAAGACTTGCTTTGTCAACTTCTTTAAGGAAGATCGCTGATTTCTTGTGGCATTACTATCGATGCCTCACGGTATGTCTCCTTACATCCACCTTTCGATAAAACGCACGACCGCAAATTTTACACGCGAAGGGCTTTACGCCGGTATGGCGTCTCATATGTGTAAGCATGTTGGACGACTGGCTAAAGACTTTTCCGCAAGTGTCGCACGTATGCGGTTTCTCTCCGGAATGCATTAGCTCATGTTTTTTCATGTCTGATTTTCGTAGAAAGCTTTTGTCACATTTACTGCATTGGAATGGTTTTATATTTGTGTGAATCAGCCGATGGGTAGAAAGACTTGACATCCTTTTGAAGTATTTACCGCAAACTTTACATCTGAATTTTGTCACAGTCCGGTTTTTCATTTTTATGAATGGTTGAGGCACTATCACCTCGTATTCTTCTTCATCAGAAGTAAAGTCATCATTTACCGGACTTGGAATCATAAACTTGGGTGACAATGAAGGAGAAGAAGATTTCTCGCTTGATGATCCTTCGCTGTTAATGTTTAATGGACTGTAACTGTGCCAGTCTATTGAAAAAAGGCATAATATATGTAGATAAAACAGTACTTTGCTTTTGGATAAACTAAAGAATTCATGAATGATGAAGTGAATAAGAACGTGAAGGGATATTTCAATAAGGAATGCATGAGCCAATAAAATCTATAGAGTTAATGAATGAATGAATGAATGAATGAATGAATGAATGAATGCATAATAGATTTATTCAATTAATAAATGAAGAGATGAATGAATATATTAATGAATGAATGAAAGAATGAATGAATGAATGAAGAGATGGATGAGTAGATCAATGAATACAAGGATAAAAAGAATGAATTAAAGGACGAACGAACGAATTAATTAATTAATGCTAGGGTAAAAGAATAAATAAATGAACACAAGAACGAACAAATGAAATGGAGAAAGACCGAATAAATGAATATATGAATGAATGAGTGAACGAATGAACTAATGAATGCATAAGTGAACGAAGGAATGAGTGAATGAAGCAACTAATTTCTCAACCAATCATTTAATGGATTACCCATTCCATTAGCCAACAAATCAATGCAAGAATCACATGTTGGAAGACGGAATGAATGAATGAATAAATCAACTAACGTATCAAATATAAACTCAATTAATTGGTTACGGAAATTAAGGAGAATGCTGGCTATAGGAGATGCCAATTTACTGCTCATCAAATTTTCATTATTTAATGGAAGGTAAATATAAGAGAAAGCTTAGATTTTGTAACTTGGTGTTTGGAAAACTACAGGTTTCTTATAAGAAAAACATAATTTTGCCTGAGCCTGAATTTTCTTAACTTTTTCCGAAGTTGAGCCTAACATTTTCTTAACATTTTCTTAGCTTTTGTTGAAATAAAGTGCCTAAGGTGGTTAAACTTTCTTCGTTTATCTTGTATACTCGAATATGAATTCCATCTTCAAAATTTTGAATTCAGTAATAATGTAATATCGATTTTGGCCCAAAAAACACTTAATTGAGGAAATTGAGCCTTGTGATTTTCTTGAGATATTCTTTAGGTGTTGGCAATTTGAGCCTAAGTTTCTTATAAACTTTATCCTTGTAAGAAAAAACGTGTACGCTAAGAGAGGTGTGCTTGAAGTATGAGCATATAAACATGGACTGGTATTTCAACAATAACCATTAATGGCAGAATTCGAAACCCACCTTTTCTGGAATTTAGAGGGATGAACAAAGGAAAGCTTTTGGAGGAGTGGACAGCCCAATTTACCGACAAAAAAAGACGTCCCTTGCGTTTTGTCGTTAATAAAACGTGGACTAATGCTACTGATGTACTGCAAATTGCCGAAAAGCTAAGTTTTGGGGATGTAGCACCCCTTTAATCTCCCTACGGCTATGCCTATGGGAATTGAGTCTACTGCATTGCTGCAAAGAAATCGTTCCTCTTGAAATTATCAAATCGTGCAAGACGTCATGCAGCACATGATACAAGTACATTGTTGATTGAACGTAAAGGATGAATACATTGTTGATTGAACGTAAAGGATGAAAACCAGCGGATTAGTGGTGATGGGCAAATCAATGACTCGAAAATTCATCTAGGAAAAAAGCGATGTGTAGGCCAAGTATCCAAGTAACCGATACAATAAATTATCACAACAAATATTTCAGTGACATTTACATAAAGAACTTTGTTTTGGTGGATGAGTAAGATTGATCACTTAACCAGCCAAAAAATGATGTTTTGTTAATCGGATTTTGTTTATTGAAGCATGTTAAGGTGGGCAGATGATGTCAAAATAAATTTTGTATCATAGAACACTTGTTTGTTTGGAAAGTGAAGGGGAGTAGAAAGAACAATGATGTAAAGAGTAAGAATAAAAGCTGACTCATGCCTAAATCTTTTGATCACTATGCCAACATGGATGTATGAAGATTGTTATTTGTAGCAGCGTCGCCGCAAATTATGCGTCCATCTATCATAGATGGGTAGGCAGTTAGTGCTTTAGCTGATGCAAATAGCAAAGAAGGCACAACTAGACTGGCATAGTCTTTCATAATTCGAGAGTTCGTGGTTGAAGATCGATGGATTGCTGTATAGATGGATAGAGAGCTAGCTAAATGCCTTAATTCATGAAATCTTCTCGAAGTTCAGGCTGGCTGTTCTAGATTTTCCCCAAATTTTAAAGCTGAGTTGTCCTTAATTTGTTCTTAAGTTAGTAGTGTGTAGGCCAATTAGAAATGCATAGAAAGACAATATACCAGACAGCACTGGATGTTTTCAACGACTGAGAGCCAAATGCTACAACCAAGATGATTTCTCTTACATATTAATGACTTTTATTTAAAAAAAGTTCATGAGCAATTATAAATAGACAACGTTAGCACAGTATCTAGTTTCGCTAGGAGCAACTAATTTCCGAAAATCAAAGAAAGAGTCTCAAGGCTGCCAATTCTCCTCAGGTTAGCAAGGAAAGGATATTTCGTGTCAATTTGTTAATGGAAAGCTTCTGCATCGTTTTCTGAAATATTTTTTACTACAAAGCTTCAGGCTCAACCTTGTTCTTAATTTTCAACTAAATTTTAGGCATGTGTGTTTATAAAATTGGTCTTATAGAAAAGAACTTAATTTTCGCGCAGTGCTGCTGGGCGAAAAATTGGTTGCCGAAAATAGTTAATTTTCACACCTTTTGCTGCGCAAAACTTTGACATTCGCAAAATATTTCCCTTCAGAAGGTGCGCAAAAGTTGGATTGTGCGAAATCGGACACAAGGAGAAACAAGAGTAATAGTTTAAAATGATTCTTTCCAAAAGCATCAAGTAATCAGAACCTCTTTTCTGTGAACTGATGTGAGTCTTATAATCTGAAGTTTGTCAGAGTTTCTGGTTTGATAATTTGAGACTTGAGATCTGCATGCAAAGTGATTTTTCAATATGTTAAGACATTGCCTGTTTACTATTTCATGCATCATCACTTGCTTATCATATCCTATAATACAACCAACGGTACAAATGTGATAAATATATTTAGAGCTGCATTTGAAGCTTCATATAATTTTCCCTTACTCTGTCGTGCGCGAAAATTAATTGTGCGCGTAATCAAAGTGCGCGAGAAATGAATGCGCGAAAAATAGATACGTGAGAATTAGAAGTTTGCGAACATTACATGAAATAAGGTAGCTTAATTCATAGACTAATAAATGTTAGATTGAGAAAGATAGACGAATAGATAGATGGGTAGATAAATAGATGGAAAGACGGGTAGACGATCCTTTTTCCTATCCATCTATACGATCTATCCATTCATTCATTCTAGCTTCTGCTACCTCGCTGCTTAGCTAAGTGTCTAAATAAACATCGCAAGACCTTTTAACTAGCTAACCGCTTAACCAAAATAATCAATTAACTAAGAGACCATGCAAATAAATACCTTGCTTGCAAAATAACATAGCAAAGCAGTAGATTAGTGAGGAAACTAAACGGCTAAGACGTGTATTGAAGAACCTATAGCAAAAGTACTTTAATGTTGAGTAATATTTGTTGAGTAGCACTTTGACATGATTCTTGCATCGTTCTTAAGCTAGAGTGTCGCCTAGCAAAGCTTATAGGGCTGTCATTTAGTAGCAAGTGCTTCAAGCAGCACATTCTGAATACCAACTTCACAAATACACCATCCAAATGAAGCAAGAAAAATGTGTTGCATATCTTCCTATATCTTGCTACATTCTGTAACAGAGGCGCAAGGACATAAATCAAAGCCAAATGAATGAAATGTGAAAACGTGAGCTCTACTTAATGCATACGAAAGATTCAATGAATGCTCATGAGACAGGAGAAGAGATTATAAAACTATTTCATGCTACAAAAGATTTAACCAGAAATTTCCGTCCGATATCTGTTTACGTTTCTTTAGTGCTTCAATGAACTCCTTGAGTACTTATGAAATTCCTTGAGCACCTAAATAAGCTCCTTAAATACCTCAATACACTCCTTGAATACCTCGACGCATGCCTTCATAGCTCCGTACATAAGCAAGCTTCTCCATTACTTGAGCCATGCCACTTAGGAGATAGGAAAAACGTACGCAAAAATGTTCAAAGGGAAGCTGACAGAGGACTTAAAAACTTAGCAAAAATGAAGAGAATTTCTTTATCTAAGTTGCTCAAAATATATTCACCTGAGAGTATTCTTCCGTTAAAAATTGGAGAATTATACTCTTGTTCATCATCTTCGAACTCCACTGGATCTGCAAGATGTCTTTTTATTAGAAAAACTCTCGGCATGTTGAACTTAGTTTTTTCCTAGCGTCCTGATTTCTCTTCGTTTCGACTCAAATGGCATAGCATTCCTATTAAGTAAGTAGATAAATGATGATCACTCATAAAAGCAAGAACGCGGGCATAATTGCTTGATATGGCAACATACACAGAAATTAATTAGCGTTCTTTTATTACCATATAATTATCTTACGTTTATATCTGTCCATTGTTCTGCCTTTTGAGATATGACCACGCAATCTGATTTATTACGTCACTAGCAAAAGGCATAGTTCAAAGGAATATACATAGGTGAGTAAATATAGCAGAGTAATGATGCAGAAGTATGCCTTGAAGGTGCAACTAATGAATGAATGATGGGCAGAAAATCTGGCCAAGTTTATCCTGTTTCTGTCTCAACTGGCTGGTACAGATTTTGTCTGTGACTTTTTTTAGTAACAGCAGTTTATCAAATAGTCCTGCATCCAGCAAGTTGTCCTGCAAGAACAAATTGTTTTTGCTTCGCAAAATGGCAAATGTTCATGGTTGGGGAAGGTGGTTCACCCTCATAGCTCACCCCCATTGCCCCCTTACGTCTCGTCCCTGCTCGCAAAAGTGAATAGAGCGCTTTGTCTGATGTGGAGAGGTCAATAGTTCGAGGTGTACTCTAGCCTTTGCTTTACGCTCACTTGCAGCGCACGTAGTAGATATTGAGAGCCGGTAGAAATACTGGGAAGCAAAAGTTAACAAACGGGGCGCTGCTCACCTTACCTCATCTGCTGATAGTCCAAGGCGTTCTCTCCAGGCACGCCGGAAGCACATCCATGTAAGGGGGGGAAGCTTTCTCTTATGAGGCACCTTTTTAATGACCACTTCTTCCATTGCCCACAATCAATAACAATAGTTTTCTGAAAATGCTAGATTTGAGCAAAGTTGCCTTTAGAACATTCGCTGAACTGATATCTTAATAAAAAGTGATCATACTGTGAGAAAGTCATGTAAAAACTGTTAAATTTCCAAGCACTTCTAGTAAAATAAAAACTACAAACAATTTGAAGAAAAGGGCATTCTTGCCCTCCCTTCCCCCTTCCACTGGGTAGGAGGTGCCAGTGCCCCCGCAGCCCCTTATTCCGGGACCCCTGGCTTTCTCTAACAGGCATGGGCGTAGAACGACTTCAAATTTAGCGGCTGTAAACTTTCTGCTCGAAAGATCAAAGAGATCTGAAGAGCTGTCTGAAAAGTTGCCCGAGCTTCCTATTGCTCTTTCAGAAAGCTGCCCGAAAGAAACAGATTTTTGCCTAAGTGAGGGGATCTGCAGCCCCATCTACAAACCCTTCTCCTGTGCTTATGCCAACGGGTAATTCGAATCTTATGAAAGCTAAATGGAACCTACCTTTTACCCTTTCTTTTTATCTGTAATGCAGACGAGTGTATAAGTTAGGACCTTTCATAGTAACACCAAATTTTGCTGACTTTGAACGTAGCACTTGTCAGCTAAAACATAGCTGATATTCTTTGCTAATGCTGTTGCAAGAGTGCAGTCCTTCGCTTAACTGTTGATAGCTGCAACGCCCTGGCCTCACTAACTTGCAAGTGACTGTTATCTCTTTAGCAGTCTTGCATTACAGCAGCACCAAAAGTCGTATTCAATTAGTTGTGTTTTTTGTTTTGAAGTGAATTGAGTGTAAGTGACATGAGTATTGAAGAGAGTCGTACTTGCTTTATCAAAAATGCTAATTGCTGGCGATGCACCAGGACATCTTCATTGTAACTATTAGACCATTGGCCCAGTAGGCCACCTCTTGGGCCCAATGAGTAAAGCAAAGTTTACGCTTTTTGGCTAAATAGCTTGGGGTTTCTGCAGCGCTTTGATAGAAGTGATGAAAATTGCTAAATCTAATACTTATTCATCAGGAGATCATGAAACATACAGACCGAACTTAGTTACAAATCAAACTGGCATTTGTATGGGCTTGGCCAAGAAGTTAACACTCCTTAAAAGATACCTCGTGGCTGCTTTATGCTTGAAATTACAATATGTAAGAATAAATTTCATGATTCAATCAATTAAAGGTAGGATTTAAAAAAAAGCTTTTCCATTTCTCAAATTCGAGGCATGTATGACATACTTGTTCTGTATTTGGTACAACACCTGATGTAAGAAATGCATTACGCTCTTTGGACAGAAAATGGATTCAGACTCTGATACTAAATTCCACTTTCTTTCACAAGAAATATGTATATAAGAATACAATGTTGAAATGGAGTAGAAATTAAGAAAAATTGAAAAAATGCAAGCAAGCTGAGCTTCGAAAATAAACTCGAGGAAGCTATTTTACAACGAGTTATTTATTAAACTCTAAGTAAAATACAAACAACTTCCATCTCTTAATTAGTTTTACATATACGTGCATCACAGAACCCGACCATTCTATTTCTCGTCTCACAGCTGCTAAAACTGTGCTGTTGTTGTTGTTGTTGTTGTTGTTGCTATTGTTCGAAGTTTCAAGAATTTTATGAAACTTAAAAGAAACCCAAGAGGTTAGCTGTACCAGGGCCTATTTTAGCATCAACCGTTAATATGCTCTTGCTTCGCTCACCCCAGGCACTTTGGCAACATTTGATTTGCAGCAGTTCTTCCCTGGTACAAAATTGGGACTGTGTAATGGTAGCATTTCGCCTCAGCCTATGCCCTGCCCCCTATAACGATTAGAAAAGCCCCCTATAACGATTAGAAAAGGCCTCTATAACGATTATACAAGCCCTATAGCTGCAGCCCAGACTCCTGCTACTGGTTTGTGCGACCTACCCATCTGTTTATTTCAACAACTGCCCTGTTCAAATTCATGCCAGTTAGCTTCGCCCAGAGGAGGAAAATCCCTAAAAAAGCCTCTCAGCTGAGTCCAAATATGTCGTATCAATATACAGATTTTAGGACCTAAATTCAGGGCCTATTTTAGAGTGGTCCTGGCCGCATTTTGTGGTCTTGGAAATCTTAAGTGTCGTCTTTGAAATTTTAAGTGTGGCCTTGGAGCCTCCCTCTGGGAAACACATTCACGAGAGCTTTTATGCAAACACATGCTACGGAGTGTTACAGAGGAGGGGGGAGTGTCCGGCGAACAGCAAAATTAGCGCTACGTAACGGGGATGACCCCTAGGAGTTACAAGCATAGGGATGCAGAAGTTAGATATTACATAAATCTTGTATCGCGGAACTGCATTGGCAGGTAATCGGAAGGAATGGCATTTTACTGCCGATTTTCCAATTATTAATTAGCCATTTCTAACTCAATCGATTTCTTGTGAGTCACAATTTGCGCAAGAGATGACTCTACTACAAATCACAACAGACATTAAGGAAATTGGTGATGTGTATTATCAAAGACTTTTTCAAATACAATCAGTAATTTACTGGTGGATACACGTTGTTTGATATGAAACCTCGCTCAAGGCCTAGTACTAGAAGTGTCTTAATTTTTGGTCACATTTTAGTTCTAAACGTTGCGTCAAAGTTTCTTGATTTACCGAACTAAATGTAGTGAAAACATGAAAACATGAACGTAGCAAACTGTTTGTCCTATGACAAACGACATGCGTCAGTACGAGTTAAATTCTAAAGCAATGTCAAATTCAGATTTTATTGGTACAGCGTTACGTTGAACCAGGTAGCAATTTCAATGTGCTGTTTGTCTAAAGTTTCTTAGCTCTTTCCTTGTAGTTCTAAAAGTTTCTGAGATCTTAGGGGGTCTGGGCTAGGTTGCTTATAAAGTGGTTTCTTATAGAAAAACGTGTAGCGAGCCTAATATCAACGTGAGAGCTAGTATTTGCTGCGTATCGATAGGGAAGATATTCACTTGTAATGCACTAACTCGCTAAGAGGTAATCTATCTTATACTACTATCGTAGGTGTTAAGGGCTGTTTAATTACTGTTTTTATTGCCAAACAATCCACTGCTAATTTGAATTCCCACGTTGAAAGAGCCATAAAAGCATTATTTTTGTTTTATTTCAGAGGAATTCTCCTAGCTCCGGAATGCATTATCAGAACCACATCAGTTGCCTATAAAAGTAAATATATTTCCTGCGACTTGATAAATTGGCTATTAAAGACATTGTGATCACAGGGACCACATATACCTTGGATTTCTATAGCACTTAACCTAATTACTCTCTTACTATTGGGAAGTGTTTGAATGGGAACTAGACTTACTAGCTAAACGTAAGATGGCTATTTTTAGAAACTGAGATGTTGCAAATCAGGAAATATATAATAATGATAATAATCGTTATGAAAAGGTATCCATATTGGTTTGTTGGATCAGTAGAGTATGACGTACATGCAGAAAATCAAAGTCAGCCTTGACTTCCTCGTATTTGAGAGAAGGCAATTTATAGAAAGACAATGACATGTCGAAAATACACTCTTTTGCTTATAAGAAACATGGCTATAAGAGAAATGAGGTTGAAGTTAGGCAACGATTAAGAAGCATTCAAGAAACACAGGTTGGCTAAGTTTCAAATGATAACTTGAAGAGAATGCTTTTGCAAGCAGATTTTTGATCACACAAGAAGCATTACACGTTCTCATATAAGAAACCACTTTATAAGCAACCTAGTTCCAGACCCCGTAAGATCTCAGAAACTTTTAGAACTACAAGGAAAGCGCTAAGAAACTTTAGACAAACATCACATTGAAATTGCTACCTGGTTCAACGTAACGCTGTATCAATAAAATCTGAATTTGACATTGCTTTAGAATTTAACTCATACTGGCGCAGTTCGTTTGTTATAGGACAAATAGTTTGCTACCTACATTCACGTTCTGCGTACGCTTTCACAGCAATTTCTTCGCTAAATTAAGAAGTTTTTGAGAAAATTTTAGAACGGAAGCATTGTTGAAAATTAAGAAACTTTTAGTACTAGGCCTTGAGCTAGGTTTCTTATAAAAAAACGTATATCAAGAAAGATCCAGGCTGAACAGTGCTGTAATGGAGATACTCAGGGCTTTTAGGAATTCAGAGAGATTGGAATCCCATCTAGATTTTTTCTCCAAATAAAGCAAAAAGTTTGTCAATTGAAAACCTATTGAGATCCATGTGAACCCTCATATTTACGCAAATTTCTAACGAAGAAACTTACTGGATGCACAGAAATAGGTATACATGTATTTTATTTATAAGAAAATCATTATTTTGCTTGAGTCTCAATTTTCTTAGCTTTTCCCGAAATTGAGCCTGGGATTTTCTCAAATTTTTCTTAACTTCTATTAGAAAGCGGCGTTTGAGAGCGGCGCTATTTAGAGGAAATATGGTATTTGCATTTTTTTCATTCCCCTTTTCCATGACCTTGTGGTATTTCAATGCTTGCTGTTTCAAGGCTATCATTTTGGCCATGTTCGATTATTTTGCCACCTTTTGCATTGGTTTGCAGAATATACGTTTTTTTTATAAGAAAACCGTCATTTTGCTTGAGCCTCGATTTTCTTAACTTTTCCCGAAATTGAGCCTAGGATTTTCTTAAATTTTTCATAACTTTTTTTGAAATAAACTGGCTAAAATGGTTTACTCTTTCATTATTAATATTGTATACTGAATTTGAATTCCATCTTTAACATTTTGAATGAAATAATGACGAAATATCGATTTTTGGCCAATGAAAATACTAATTTTTGGAAATTGAGCCTCGTGATTTTCTTAAGATTTTGACCATTTGAGACTCATTTTCTTATAAACTTTTTTCTTATAAAAACGAAACGTGTACAACGTAATCCGTTTGTTAGGGGCTGGCAGCCAGGACGCTGCCTTTCATAGGTTGGGTTCACACTGCTCCGCTTATGAACTTATCCGTTTGTGTAGATATTTGTCAATCGTCCACACTGTTCCGTTCTTGTGCACAAATCCAGATAACAATATTTGTTTTTGCGCGTTCACATTGCTCACAGCAACAGAGCAAAAAATATCCGTTTCTGTGGTTTCAATCCTTTGACAATGCTGTGGTCGAGACAAATATCCGTTTTTCTGCGTTCACATTGATCTACTGCGTTCGAAGAAAACATCCGTTTTTTGCGAAGTAGTGTGAACGTTTTCACAAAAACGAAGATTTAGATCTGCGCTTTTGTACAAAAACGGAGCAGGAAGGCACTGGGGTGACTTCTATTAAGCCTCATGTTTTTCTCTGTATTTTGCCAGATTGTGTTGTCTCCACAATTATTCCCACAAAGTGTCATGGCCTGGCGTTTTTCTTCTGAGGTCCACATCCAACACCTTGCTTAATGTGCGCCCCATTGGGGGCGCTGAAACAGTAGGGAGCATCATAATCCTGGAAAAAGAAGGTCACACCCTTCCTCCTTCTTCATTGCATTTGAACAATAATGCCACTTGGTCAGGGACGTAGCTTCAGTATTTTTTGAGGGGCCTCAGAGGTTTGCCCTGGGAAGATTTTGTCTGCGAGTCCTTTTTTTTTAGGTAACACTAGTTGATCAAATGGTCCGACTATTTGATCATCTACTAGATCCAGTAGGTTGCCCTGCAATAATACATACTGCCATTTCTGCCCAGCAGAATGGCACATTTTCAAGATTGGGGGTATTTCATCCTCTATACTCCCTTATGTTTCGTCCCGTACTTGGTCGTGATATGGATCTCACAAAATGCTGTTCTAACATTAGACGTACGTTTAATTATTGAGATAATTGCTCGTATACGCCGTAGTGGATAAGGAAGAGAAGTTTCCAATGAAGTTTTGGTATGCGGAAAAGATGTGATGTAAATTCAACCACCACAACTAGCTGATATTTTGATACTGTACTTACACTAAGATTGATATCGGTCTTTGGCACGCATCAATAGATGTTCTCGCAAGATAGAGTAAACAATGTCTTCTCGTTCAATACGAATGTACATATACATATACATATATATACATATACATACATACATTATACATATATATATA
>WIPJ01001880.1:6409-21084 GCA_018155075.1 Cassiopea andromeda
CTTTATTGTGTTCTACAGCCTTCACAAAGCAAATAGAAATTAATTCCACAACTGGGGATTCTCAATTGCAATGTTCTTGATATTCTAGATTAATTAAGAATCTTTCTGAAAATACAGTACATGAATGCAAAAAACTGCATTGATCTACTCACAGCCAGTACCATTAGAGTTGGATGCCATGGGAACAGTGCTATATGAGAAACAGAACAATCAGCATTACTATAAATATAAATTCATTCCTACCACAAATACACTACTTGCAAATGTTTGAAACAACTATGATGTCTTCTACAATAAGCAATAACTTCTCTTTTTTACTTTGTTGGTGTCAATTAGCTCGTTAGCTGTTTTTGTATACTTAAGCCAATATTAAAGAAATTGTTGTTAATAATAATAAAGGCATGGCAAAATACTGTGATAGCTTGAGGTAGCATCATAGCTCCCAACTTTTCAGAAGTGATGAGAGGGTCAGGTATTACAATATACATAAATACATACTACCAAAAGCTGGGATATTTGCAATGCTGTGATTTATATTTTTCATATTGCATTCATTAGAACAATGTACTAAAAATAATACATAATAACATAATTCACATAAATCTAGCATCTTTTTTCTTGCGGGTTTTTTGAATTGTCTCGCGGGTCAGTGGGTTTATGAGAGATTATACGGGTCTGATCCGCGTATGTAGTATGTGAGCATTCAATCTTGACTCTAAATGTGAACATCTGGTTCTCGCAAGCGATCTGAGACAATCACTCTGCAGTTCGGGGAATGTTGATTGCAGTGGCACAACAAAACGATCCAAAGCTCTTGGGAAAGCATTATCTTGGGGACCTCTCACGCATTACATGCTTCAATATTCGCTTATTCAATAATGTCTCATACCAACTGATGCAAACACCTGCTTCTTGAAAAAAATCCGAGGGGCCTATTGAAGGCATCAAAGGCACTGGTGTTGTATTTCGGCTCAGCAGAATTAATGTGCTTGATCAACTATGTTGGAAGCAAAGTGCACTATAGGTATTTAAGAAATTTCGTTATTTACATACCAAATCCTGGCTTTGCAAGATATACTGTGTAAATAAAAATCAAAACACCAAAAAAGTGCGCCATGCTGCTGACTGTGATAACAAAGGCGTCGGCCCAGCCTCGTTTGGCTTCTTGTATTTTCTCCTCAATGAGCAGATCTGCTTTCATCGAAGCATTCGTTTTCCTGACTGCAATTCAAAATAATTAAATCTGTTTCTGGGCCAATGTATTCCTTCGCTCTTGAATGATTATCCTTCTACCTATCTTACTTGATGACAAAAGTACTTTTTGTTGGAGAGAAGTTTACCGACACGAGAGCGAGGCCAAGATAAAAGAGGGCCTTCGACCATCATAATGTCCTATCAAGTTTATTTTCGTTATTATGGAATGAAATCGCAAGCGCAGGTGGCGCTAGGGTAGGGCTATAACCCCCCATCGAAAGGTGAAGAACGCTTCCCCTAGGAGTTTCTTGCAAACCTAAATTTAGCCTTCTCGTCCGAAGAGAACCCCCCTGGAGGAGTATCCCTGGCTCCACCCACTGGCTCCACCCACTGGCTCCACCCCTGATCACAAGGAAAATATGCTCTACCATTACAATACAAGTGGGCACAATACCTTGCACAGCTTCACTCCTATATTTCAGTTTCAAATAAGGATACGCCATCTCTTCATGATTTCACATGAAATCATTGTCCAACTTGCACACTTGAAGCAGCCGCATTCCACTTTTCCATTTATACAATCGACTAAATTTCGTTTCCACGTTTAGATTCAATGGATTTGCAAAGTAGGTATTGAAGCTGGCTTCCACAAAAATACGATGCTGAATTTTAGCAACTTCCTACGTGAATCTAAGAACCAGAGTCAAATTTCTTTCAAACCTTGTCTGCCAGCATCTCTAACAAACTTGATTATAGGCATCAAAAAATCTACAATCAGCAAAAGTTTCTGTACACTGAACTTCATTGGGAAATACTACACAGCGGTGTAACAGAGGCACTCGCGGCTTTTAGCAATCAAGTAAGGTTAGGGACCTTTCGTATCTTTCCCTATAAGTGGGGGAGAAAAGCTTCCCATACAGATGTCCTAAGGTCTATATATACAGGATTGACTTCTACAGAACTATTTTGCTACTAATTTCTTAGTTTTACTTTTTAATGTAATTGTTTATATTTATTGTATATATTTATATTTATTGCATATATCTATATTTATTTATATTTATGTTTTATTGTATTATATTGTTATTTAATATTCCTTTTTAAGGAGGGCCCCTCGAAAATCAGCTATGCTGAAGGGCAACCTTCCCAAAATATGCAAAAATTAAATGAAATGAGATAAGAATACCCAGGCTCCCAGGCTCAGAATCGCTGAAATTTAAGAATAATATAAGAATAATGCAAGGCTCATGCTTCATCAAGACTTAGAATTTTTGTGTACACCTTTTTTATAAGATAAAAGTTTATAAGCAAATGAGGCTCAAATGGTCGAAATCTTACGAAAATCTTAAGCAAATCAAGAAGCTCAATTTCCAACATTTAGTGTTTTCATTGGTCAAAAATTGATATTTCGTCATTATTGCATTCAAAATTTTAAAGATAGAGTTAAAATTCAAGTATACAATATTAATAACGAAAGTGTAAACCATTTTAGCCAGTAAAAGCTATTATAGCATTATTATTGTAACAGTTAAGAAAAATTTTAAAAAATCTCAGGCTTAATAACGTGAAAAGTAAAGAAAATTGAGGCTCAGGCAAAATGATGGTTTTCTTGTAAGAAAAAGATATATTTAAGTTATAGTACTGTTAGTAGATTAACTTTTCATTATTTACGATACAGTATTTTTTATTCTGCTCCACTGTTATTTTTGCTGCATGATATAGCAAGACACCAATAAAGATTTGAATATAATCTTTTGATTTTCAGACAGTTCCACCTTGGATATTTAACAATAATTCAAGAATAATCTAAGGCTCAAAACCCAATAAATTGAAGAACATTGCGGCTCAGCGAAAAATCAGATACTGTGATAAAAATTGTGTGTAATGCAAAAGAAATTGTCTCTTGAAAATTTCTGATGGACTCTTAGCAGTTGTGTTAATCCCAGCCTTCATCGGTTACATTACTGATATGAAACTTCATCAAAGTAGTAGAAGGGAAAGCGGGTAGCAAATGACAAATACTCACGTAAGATAGCCTAGAAGAATATTTAATAGCCAAATGAATTTTGGTTTTTATTACATAATACTATAACATAAACTAAAGTATACTAAGTATCATTTACTTTCCATTGAAACGTCAACTTCGATGTCTTTGAAGCTTTTTACATTCTCCTTGCAAAAGAAGCATTGTTTATTGTTCATGAGGTGCCTGGTAATACATGGCTTGCAAGAGGTGTGGCCACATGGCACAAATCTCACACTGACATGTTTGGCGTAGCAAATTGGGCAGACAGTGTCGGCATCTAGAGATTCCTGTGTATGGTAAGAAGAGATCATAAATTCAATTGCTATTCACGGAGTGAACTTTTAAATTGTCGCTGTTGATGACAATAAGCGATTGAGAAGTCAATGCAATAGGAAGACAAGAAAGATAGCTGTCAAGTAGTCAAAGGTGATAGCAAAGAGAATATACACAGATGCACAAAAATTGCTGTAGTAGCTTATGCAGATGCATATCGATCAGTTTCAGCAGCAGTAGTAGCAGCCTATCGTATGTAAGATCTAGGCTCTTCAGTGCTAAAAACTTCACCCTCTAGTCTTTGAAAAAAGTTGTGTCCACACTGCACAAGCTAACGTAGGTTCGCCCAAGATTTCAACTAACTCAGGTTAGATTTTCATAGTGTAGACACAACTAACCTAGGTTCGCCCCAGGTTAGTTTAGCCCTGCTTCAGAGATGGGTTCGACCTAGGTTAGCCCCAGGTTAGATGTGAAAAATATAGAGTGGACACAAACCTAGGTTAGTTTTACACTAAGGCATGCGCAATGGCGGCTTCAGTTATTTAATCGATGCTTTTGAGTGCTTTTCTGAGTGCAAATTGTGTTTACGTATGTATAATTATTGTTTTACATCAGCAGCGACATAATGACGTTCTTTAATTATTTTCAAAAGCTCAATTCCTCTATATTCTTTCAACTACAGTATCGTATGCTTTGTTACCATTACGATTTTTAGAAAAATAATTGAGCTACAAGTGTTAATACTGTACATGTTGTTCTCGGCTATGTTTGATTCAAATTTGTAACGAGGATTCAGAATAACGTTCCTCCTGTACATGCGTAGATTCTCTTAACCTAGGTTACCCCCATGTTTCTGTCTACACTGTAAATTAGGTGACTTCAGTGTGGGCACAACCTGGGCTCGCCCCAGATTAGACTAATCTGGGGAGAACTTAAGCTAGTCTGTGTAGTGTGGACACGGCATAATATCAGCTCGAGTATATTACAAGCATTAGTGTGATTGTCCAATTGTACTACTTTCCCCAATGCTTCTGAGGCTTAGAAGCTGAACGAAAAACCTATTTCATATGGGAGCAGCACTTCTTTCAGTTAAATCCAGAGTACAGGTGGAAATGGTTGATTGAAAAACTGGAACTTCTAATAAATCTTGGATTTTAGCCATGCAGTTTTTATACTTCTTGTCGAGATTCTATACTTTCTATGGAGGAGAAGTCTTGTCAAGAGGAGGCTCATTTTAAGAGTTTCAAGGAAGCAATATCGGGAATCTGTGTTCTTTTTTCTCAACAACTGCAATATTTAAATTGGCTTGTCCATCCACTGTCACTTGATAATGAGAAATTTTCTACATAAAAAAATAACTTGACCACATTTTTTTTATAAGAAGCCACTTTAACTTCTCAATTTGAAAAATGTTTATAACTGCAAATAATCAAAAAATAGGACGCCGGTTCCATTTGTTTACTGCCAAAACTCAAATAGATACATTTATAAAACTGCTTTCCTACCATATTTGTGCCTTACGTCGTCAGTTCTAGCTAAAACTAAAGGTATAATTCAGAATTCTGATGTTTCCTTGTGTCTGTACCACTATTGTGGCACTATATCTGCAGTCAGAATAGAGGAACTATTAAGGAACTTTTAGCACTGGAATTTGATAAAAAGAGGGTCCAAAAGTAAGGAACTTTTAGGACTAGGCCTTGGTCTAGGTTCCTTATAACAAAAAGCTTGTACCTCTTTCCCCTTTAGCGCACTATGCACTACGTTGGAAGTGAGGTAGAACAAGTCTTGCAAGCATATCCATGGCTTTTAGTAAGACAATTTGTTGCAGTAGATCTGACAGTCAGGGCTTTTTAACGTGCATTTCCAAACAAACTGTGCAGTTCTAAAAAAATTTGTGCATTTCAAACGTTTCAGAACTCACTTGTTTGTTATACTTTACTTCCGCATGCTCCTTTTCCAGATATTCATGCAGCTGCTCTATTTCGTTGGCTTCTTCTTCAGACACCTCTTTAACTAAAATGCGAAATAAATTAGGGTTACTGTCTTGCTATGGAAATTTTCCAATTTATTTTACTATTTTTCTCAAGTCACTAATCATAGTCTAATGTACACACATTTTTCAGGAATATACGGTAGTTCATAAAAATATTCAAGCTCAGAATCGCTGAAATTTAAGAATAATTTAAGAATAATGCAAGGCTCAAGTTTCATAAAGACTTAAAATTTTTGTGTATTTCAGTTATAGTACTGCTGATAGATAAATCTTTTCATTATTGGCACAATATTTGTTATTCTGCTCAGGGACGGATCTAGAGGGGGGAGGGGGCAACGGGGCCATCCTCCCGAACGGTAGTATTCTAATGGATCCACCCAAACAGCAGTATTTCCTATAGAAAACAATTAAATTAAGAAACTTTGCAAATGAAGAAAAAAACAATAAAACGAAGTCATGCCCCCCAAAGTCCAGCTGTGGGTCCGCCCCCTGATTCTGCTCCAATTATATTTTGCTTTTTGATACAGTAAGACGTCCATAATGATTTGAATATAATCCTTTGATTGTCAGACTCATTTACACCTTCGATATTCAAGAATAATTTAAGAATAATCTAAGGCTCAAAACGGAAAAAATTTAAGAATATTGAGAGTCAGACAGAAATTAAGTATTCTTATATGAGAAGTATGTAGTAAATTTTTGCAGATCCAAATATCTGAAGAACAAAGTTACTTGTACTGTCGATTTTCTTTCTTTCTGAGATTCGATAGGCATTAGGGTATATTTTTTCCCGGACACAGTAAACAGATCCACAGTTGTGAGTTAAAACTGCAGAAAACTATATGAGCATCTCAATGAGCCCTAAACTATACTTCACTCATACTGAATAATTGAAATAAATACCGCATGCCTCCTAGAATCATGGTTACGCTATCACTCACAGTATACTAAGTACTATCCAAATCATCAACGCAACTCCTCGGTAGTATAGTGGTGAGTATCCCCGCCTGTCACGCGGGAGACCGGGGTTCAATTCCCCGCCGGGGAGGCCTTTTTCTTCTCATTTTTAATTTGCGCACTTTCCACAGTTCTTTATATTTCTCTACAACTAACTTTCTCCTATACTTTAATATACTCCTTTTATACTTCACAACACCACTGGTGGTGTACAGCTTCTAAAGTTTTGTAAACCAGACATGGAACTTAGACATGCTTATAAAAAGTTGTTTTAAAAGAATACCTGACATTTGGCTGGCTGAGCCTCAAATAAAAAATTCCTAAATATGTGTTCTTACCAATTCTTTTAGAGCTCAAGATAGTTGTTTTTTAGTAGGTAAAGTTGAGAAAGGCCTTGAGGCCTTCTGACAAAGGAAAGATTAAGAAAAGGAAGAAAGGTCAAGTGGATAGAGAGATAAAACTTTGAAGTTCTACCATGTCTAAAAAATTAGCAATGAGAAAAATGAAAAATAAGGTCAACGTTAAAATCTCGTAAAAACAAACTAGAACAAAACAATAAGTTTGAAATTTAAAGCATAAAATTCGACCCAAGGAAGACTGCTTCATAAAAAGCTAAATTCGTTGGAAGACTGCTCCCATTCGCTGCGATTTGACCATATCACTTCTGCATCAGCTACGTTTTAACATAAATATTTAACTAAGTTCATTTGCTTGTTTTACCACATCAAATATGCAAAAACTCTAAGGCTTGAGGAAGCTATACCAAGGCTCTGGATTGCTGAAATTTAAGATTCGCAGAATAACGACGACGAGATTCAAAATTATTGGTAAGACATTATAAGACATGTCTTAATAGAGCAATGACTCTTATTCCAATCGTCTTTATTCTGCAGTTCACTACAACATTGCGCTTCCTTCAAAGCAAATCTATTGAAAGTTAAGAATAATTTAAGAATTATGCAAGGCTCAAGCTTCATAAACTCTTAAAATTACTGTGTATTTGAGTTATAGTACTGTTTGTCAACAAACTTTTACCCTATCGATCCAATATTTATTATTCTGTTCTACTTTTGTTATGCTTTTTGTGATGAAGTAAGGCATCAACAAAAGTTTGAATATATTCAATTGATTTTCAAGTGACGTTAGGCATTTGGTACTCAAGAGTCATTTAAGAATAATCTAAGGCTTAAAACCAAAACATCTAAGAGCTAGTTCATACGATGAGCTATAGATGACCCGAACCTATTATAGCATGATGGAGATGAGCCAGTGTTGAACCAATGAACAGTGAGACTGTGGCTCGAGCCGATGCTTGTCTGTGGTTTCATACGCTGAACCGAAGATGAATTTAACTACTCAAATTGCTAAATGCATAGGTTCGGCTCATCGTATGAACTAGCTCTAAGGCTCAACGAAAAAATAGTTATTTTTACAAAATAAAAATTGTTTATTGGTTTTAAATAAGCTTTTCATTATCCATGCAGTGCACACTGTTGTTAGAAGGAGCCTAGCCCAAGGCATCGTTCCAAAAGTTCATTATTCCTGGACCGCTATGATCAGATCCTCTAATGATCACATTTCAGGAGTAAAAGCTCCTTAGTAGTTCCTTAATTTCCACCACACACTTTATAGCAAAAGAAATTTACAGACACAAAAAACTCTTGAATTCTGCCTAAAGGAGGTAGGAGAGACACTTTACTGTCTCTTGCTAGTTTTGGCAGCAAATGAATGGAACCGGCTTTCTAAGTCTAGATTGCTTCTTTTCCTTTAGTAGTAAACGTTCTATAAATATTCAGAGCATGTACTTATTATTTTGTTCCACTTTTATTTTACAAATGAAGAAATAAAACACCAATAAAGATTTGAATATAATCCTTTGATTTTCAGACGTGGTTACATCTTTGAAATTTACGAATAATTTAAGAATAATCTACGGCTCAAAACCGATAAAAATTGAGACTACTGAGGATCTGCCAAAAAATTAGGCATTCCTGTCAAAAAAGAGTGTAGTCTTTAATTATTCTTAAATTTCAATGAATTTTAGTCTTGTAAAAAATTATGTACCATAGATACAACTCACTTAAGTTGGACAATGAAATACTAGCAAATTTTGTACAATATGTTTGCGCTGATGAGAGGGAAAACTGGCAGTTCATATGCGTCAGCATTTGCTTATCAAACAAGATTCGATGATTATGAAGTCCAATGCCTTAAAGAAAATCGTGAGAAATAAAGCCTTCGGAGAGTTCCTGGGGATACTAAGATCCATCAGTCTTAGCAGGGTAAAATCCAGGGAGGATGCCCCCATTCTGGTGGGACTCAATCCCCAATCAAGGGGCTAAATGTTGCTTGTGGGGAATATAGTTGTTCTGCATGCTCTAAGGACTATAAATATTGATGGCATGGAAGCTTTAAACATGACCAAACGAGTAGCTTCTCCAAAAAATCATATCGGCAGCAGTGCTAAAAATTGCCATTATATCTAAATTAAATCTAAATCCAAATTGAACGAAAGAACAGCAGAACAGATGTAAGATAAACATTAACAAAAACAGAGATGAAAACGATGAATGCGAACAAGGGGATAATTTTGTGATTCTTTTACGATTCTCTCGCACAGTTTACGAGATTTTTCAGAGAGCTGTGCCCCTTTACCACAGTATGAATCTAGGCCACCATTAAATTAGAAACAAAGTATTATAAAAGAAACTCACATTTCCTAAATGAGAATACTACAGGGCTATGCTTTGCCGCTTTTCCAGTTGTCGCTTCCAACGCATTTGGGTGTCCAGCCAAAAATGCTATCGGCTCCATGTGGAATCCAGGCTCCCCGAGTAACGCTCTAGTTGACCTTTCACGGCTAAAAGTAAGATTATTGAATATTTTAATCCCTTCAATTTTCATGATGTAGGAGTTCTGCCAACTTGTGATGTTTTACCATAGCAAGTGATTATCATAAAAAGCACAAAATTCTGGTACAGGATGGTCGATAGAGATGGCGTCATAATGGGGCATCTAGTATTGCTCCTGTACTTCTGGTACAGTAAGCAAGGTTTCTATAAACCCAAAAGGTAGATCTCTCTAAAGAGCTGCAAGTTGTGAATTAAAAACTCGAGACCAATTATGCTTAAAGATAGTTTCAAATCAAAGTTACAAGCCATTTATTCCTTACAAAAATTGTCATGAATTGCACATAACTGTAGGTAAATAATATTAATCTCCTTTCACTAACATTCACAAGTCTACTTGCATTTAAAATAATTTCAAATTCTAAAGTATTCTTTCTGCTCTCATCTATTCCTTCCATCCAACTTCCATCAATAGCAGGGGCATCGAAACAGGGGGGCCGAGGGGACTGGTTACCTCTCCCCCTTTTTCTGTAGAACAGTTTTTCTTCAATTTTTTACACCTCTTGTCCAGAAGGTGCCATTAAAAGCCAATTCTATTTGTTTATACCCTAAAAGCTTTGAAAATGCTGTTGCAGCCAGCACAGATATGCAGAATTCCGAGGTTATCTCAGACCCTAGTGACCAGGCTTCTTCACTTTGAAAGCCATTTTGACCCTCCTGATTTGCGTTTTGCTACGCTATTTACCAAATAATATACTACAAATAGTGATCGAGATTATGTCCAACAGCAAATAGCAAAACCAATCACAACCTAGACAATCACCTTAAACAGTACAATTATATACATACAACAAGAACATAGCTGGGAGCATTGTGTTGGAGAGGAGAAACTTCCCTGTCCATGGGGGGCAAGCAGAGCCGCCGAGAGGGGGGCAGGGGGGCAAATTGCCCCATGACCTCATACCACCCAATACTTTAAGATCTGGGGGGCTTCATAAAGTAAAGCAGCAGTACTTTTCCAACGTTAATTTCTAGACGATGAAAATTTTCTGCTCGCTTCGCTCGGAAGGGGCCTCAACTGTCTCTTTTGCCCTGGGGCTTGAGAATTCTCTCGACAGCCCTGGGGGCAAGAATGCTATCTACGTATTTAGCCTCAAGGTTAATAATTCTGCTCGGGGCAGAATCACGCAAGATTTTCATATGGGGGTATTGTCTCCGTGCGCCTGTAGTGAAATCCCTGACACGTAATACTTTATATGCAAAGCTTCATCATACCTTGTCGAATTGGCTCTCCAGAGTAAAGTAACCAGGATACCAGAAATAGCTGCTAAGACAGCATATCTATCTTGTCTTTCTATATCTGTAAATAAATAATAAACCGTAAATTAAATATAAACACAAGAAAAAATTCGAAATAATGTCTATTCATCCACAAAAACGTTCAGGAGCATGCAAAATATTGTGTAGCAAAATAAAACACGAGAGTACAAAATTACAAAGCTTGAGACATCTTCCAGAACAAATAGCATAGAGCAAGCGATGAATTAAAACCAATTGAACAAGTCGAGCTGTCTCCTAAAACAATTACTTAAAACTATTACATGTTTTAGGGCCGGGTTACACGCTAGCAAAATAAAATTAAGGTGGCACTACCTTTAAGGAGGTAATTATCTAAGGATCAAAACTGGAGACATAAAACTAGAGAATACAACCAGTAGTGGCAATCTCTGCGAGAGAATGTTCTTTACCTCTCCAAGAAGACTCAACAGCACATGACAGATTATTCCGTCATCTTTACCGTGATTCGTCAATTCGCTTGTTCTGCTCACCAAAACCGCGGTTTTTGGTGGGCAAAACAAGCGCATTGATCAGTCATCATAAAGATGACGTAATGGTTTGTCACGTGTTCTAGAGTCTTATTTAATGATCTAAAAGAGGCTACATAGAACAATAGGTAACTTACCAGTAGCATGAAGTCTTGAAAGGGTTTCGAATAAGCGATAACTTGCTGTCACTCTGTTTAAAATCTGTACAACAGCCTAGAGACACAGTTAAACAAGTTACTTTTCCGAATATCTACTCTTTGCAGCCGATGATATAAAAGGGCTACTTTCTACTCTCTGTTTGTTACAAGTAATTAAACAATGATTTCTCCAAAGTCTTCACAAGAATCTTCTCGCAGGCCAATCTACGTGCAATCCAATAAGTTGCTCTCCTCCTTCTAAAAACATCGCTACATTTAAGTAACTACACGTTTATTTTTATAAGAAAACCGTCATATGGCCAGAGTCTCAATTTTCTTAACTTTTCTCGAAATTGCGCCTGAGATTTTCTTAAATTTTTCTTAACTTTTTCTGAAACAAACGGGCTAAAATGGTTTACACTTTCGTTATTAATATTGCATACTTGACTTTGAGTTCCATCTTTAACATTTTGAATGCAATAATGACAAAATATCGATTTTTGGCCAATAAAAACACTCATATCTGGAAATAGAGCCTCGTGATTTTCTTAAGATTTTCTTAAGATTTTGACCATTTGAGCCTCATTTTCTTATAAACCTTTTTCTTATAAAAGAAAAATGTGTGCAACTGTCAAACAAAATCGCTATATTCAACGGTTGGTAGACCTCATACTTTGAGACTGTAAACATGAATCGAAATTGTCAAGGTTTCTGACAGATTGCACTGAAAGTTACTGAAAAATTCAAACATGTCTGTTAATATGATTGAAAATAGTCGTAAGGAGTAGCACGTCATAAAGCTTAAAAGCCATGCAATTCATTGAATGTGAAGTAAATATATGTAAATGCTGATAAGCACCTGAAAAAGTCGGACAAGTGTGAGCTCGGCGGAATGACGAGAGAAGTCGGTAAATACCTCGGGAACAACACTGCAAACCATTTCAAGCACCTAAATAAAAACAGAAGACAACTGAAGAAAATACAGAAGTATGGCAAAACGTAGGACACCGTATGCTCGCTAGAAGTGTCTGCTAGAGAAGAAAATTAATAACTTGGCCATTGGCATGTAGGTAGGGTGGCAAGTTCCTTTCATCTCCTTAGCGTTGCCAACAGGTACCCATTCGCTGCTGGGTGGGTAGAGAGGGAGTATGTTTTTATACATTCCATACATTTACAAACAAATGTAATTTACTTAACATACGCTAACACTATCCTACTATACAGTCGATACCCCTGGGAGCAATGTACTTGTCTACCCATGAGAATGCACTAGAATACCTTCTTAAATTTACTAACAGGCTCTTAAAAAATTATGCTACAAACATAAATAGTAAGAATTAAAATTGAAATAAATATAACAACTAAAATTTCACTTTACAAGTATTCAACTTAACAACAAAAGGGAAACAGATATGGCTGTTATCGCAGTACTCATGTACAAACTGCTTAAAAACGGATAAAAATTAAGTCAGTCCGTATATCAACAAGACTTGTTCAAGTCATTTAAGCATGAGAGAGTGCTTAAACTTTTCTAAAACTATAGCTTACCCTCAGCAGTCCTACAGTCAAATCAAAACATATTCCACAAGTCCTTAGCTGCCTTGTGTCTGGAAGGGATGCATCTAGTCTAGCAGTGGCTTGTTGAATCTGAAAGATGCAAATGCAAAACTTAGAAGCTCTAGTTTTTAAATGTAAATATCTATTGTTGAATTTGGAAGTCCTAGAAAGGATATCATAATGACTCCGGGTTCATCCCAATACATGAATTGAAATTCCCTGACTATTCCCTGACTGGTAGTCAAGAGCACCTACTTCTCCCTGAACCCCATCTCACATATTTATAAAAAGAAATAAAGACAAAATGGAGCCTAATGGAAAGGTAATGCACATTTTACTTGTTTTTTCACAAAGCAAAGCACAAAGTTCACATCTACTGACGACAATTAGAGCAACGACTTTGCGAACAAACATGCCAATAGTTAATGAAAATGATATGCTGATTAAATAATTTGTTTTCCGTCACTTTTCCCTGACTTGGATAACAATTATGGAACATTCCCTGACTATTCCAGTTTTTCCCTGACTTTTCGCAAAAATTGCCTATTTTCCAGGTTTTCCAGGTTCAGTATGACCTATGTGACTTTCTCATCATCTTTTCACTAAACTTCAAACTATAAAAACACCAGCCATCCAGCATAAGATTTTAATCCACCAAATGTAAGATTATACTCTATGTAAGATTGTAATCCAACAAATGTAAGAGGATACTTCACCAATGTAAGGTCATAATCAATCAAATGTAAGATTGTAATCCAACAAAATTAAAGATTATAATTCACCAAATGTAAAATTATAATCCAGCACATTTTAAACGATAGTTCATCAAATATAAGATTGGAATCCAAAAAATGTAAGGTATAATCTGCCAAATGTAAGTTTGTAATTCGACAGATGTACGATGATAATTTATCAAATATAAGATTATAATCTACCAAATGCAAAAGTACAATCCAACAATGAAAGATTATAATCCAAAAAGTGTATGACTATAACCAGCTACATATATAAGATTATTATCTACTAAATACAAAATTATCTTTTCGGTATAAGGTGGAATTCTACCCAAAAAAGATACCAACCAAGTCAAGATTAAATGAAAGTCTTATAACCAGTAAAAGATTGTAATTCATCCAAAATACAATTTCAATCTATCTCTTTTTAAAAAGTCATACATTTGATGCGGTAGTGTATTCTCTAAAAAATATCAAAATCAAAGCTGAGAAAAAGAGACAATCAAAGATGATTTAAAAACGAAAAGCACCAACCTCTTGCAATATTCCAACAAACTCTGAGAATGCCCAGTTGAGTTGATTAAGTACACCATTGAGAAAATCGTTGGATAACTGTTGATTATTGAGACACAAGGACCTCATCATTTCTTGAAATTCTTTCGATGGGCAAGGCTCTGAAAAAAAACCAATTCGTTGTTATCAGTTCGCGAATTTACTCCAGATTACCTAAATCTATATACTTATCGTGCACCCCTATAGACGATTTGATAGGGAAGAGGAAGAAATTGGCAAAAGCTACTAGTTTCCTTACAGCCTGCATACGTAATTGAATGGAATGCGTCTTCATGTTGAACAACAAATCAGGAAGCAATCGGAACAAATTCAGAAGCCGCATCAGCTTCTGATACAGCGAAAAATAAGACAAAGGTCCGTAGATCTAACAGATAACTAGAGAGAGCTGGGCTCGATTCTCATTGCGATACGTAATCACAGGAGCGTAGCACAATCTTGCAACAATTTAGGCCTACTAAATGCAATGTGGAAGCATCCAAGGACAAAAAAGTACAATTACCTATATAATTTGTTCTATATATAAATATACATAAATATATATATATATATATATATA
>WIPJ01001880.1:35341-50641 GCA_018155075.1 Cassiopea andromeda
ATATATATATATATATATATATATATATATATATATATATATATATATATATATATATACATACAGTTTCCTCTCTGATTTGTTCTAAAAATTTATGTTTTTACCCAGATTGAATATCAAAAAGACTTCGTGTCTACAAAATACTTTTGACAATTAGTCAGGAGAAAATTTTCTTTAAGCATGTTTAAAATAATATTATTTTAATGGACTTTTAGCCAGATCTTTCCAAGCCTATTATTGAATTGAATTATCAATACTGCAATGTATCATGTACAGTTATTAGTTGGAGTTACAAATATTCACGAGAAATAAAAATTCCCTGATTTGTCAGGAAAACAGATTTTTCAGACTATAGAAAATGTCCCCTGGTTCTCCCTGATTCTTAAAACCTCAAATTTTCCTTGATTTTCCCTCACTGTACGAAGTCTGAAATAAAACTGCATAGCTCCATGCTCCTTAGCAAATTAGTTTCTCCCTAACCTGAGACAAATGAGGTCGTGCTAAACAACTGACACCTTTGTCTTAAAAATCCTTCGAAGCATCTAAAAGTGTTCCTTGTACCTTTTCCTCAAATTACAGGTGCTACTGCTCAACAAGATCGAACGCAGATAAAAGAAGGCCAAAATACAACAACTGATAATATTTTCTGCCTCATTTCTCATTTAAAGCAATAATACACAAGCCAGGCTTCTTAAAAAGCAGTTTTCTCTAGAGTATCATTTTATCTGAGTAGAACTGATCGAAACTTGGCTTCCTATGGTAATTTGTATTTTTTTACAACTGTAAACAAATGCCAAAGGAAAAATAGAACCCAAACTTACAGAATGTGCAGCAAGGTGATGCTCTTGCAGAAACTTCCTGATTTTCTCTATGAGAATAACTCTCAGAGCCCTTGGATCCTGACAAAAAAAGAAACATGAAAATGTGAAATAGAATTAGTGGCATTTAAAAAGGTTTAAAGCTATTTATCAATAAATATTAATGAATACTTTAAATTTATTTATATTTAATTGTATAAAGACAAATTCTTTTTAAAATATATAATAACAAATATTTTCAAACTCATTATATCTTGTATTTATATATTTTGTATATATATTCAAACTATTTATATTTCTATTTTAAAATAAAAACAAACAAATATTTTCAAACTACTTTTATTTTGTATTTATATATTCTGTATTTATAGTCAAACTACTTATAATTATATTTTTAAAATATATGCAAACAAATATTTTCAAACTATTTACAATTTGTATTTACATATTCTGTATCTACATTCAAACTTTTTAAATTTACATTTTAAAAATATATACATACAAATATTTTCAAAATATTTATATTTTGTATTTAAATGTTTTGTATTTACATTCAAAATATTTATATTTTTATTTTAAAAATATTTACAAACAAATATTTTCAAACTATTTATAGTTTGCATTTACTTATTTTGTATTTATATTCAAACTATTTATATTTATATATTTAAAATATATACTGACAAATAATTTCAAACTATTTATAATGTCAAACTATTCAAACTATTTTTATGATATATCATTTGCAAACAATTATTTCAAAACTAAACACAGCAGCACATCCTAAAACAATTTTTTTAAAAACACCTCTTAGCATATTTATAGATGATTATTTCAATGCTATTTAGAAAATAACATTTCTAAAATATTCTTCAAGATGTGATCTAAATCTTTATAACCAAAAATTTAAAACAATCTAGAACAATTTTAGAACTAAAACTATTTTAGAACAATTCATAAGCTAGTAGCTTTATAATTATACTTTTAATACCATCAATTCCTTTTATAAAATAGTTTCAAAAATTTATCTAAACTTGCAATTAATTTTAGAAAAATCTATAGTAATGTATTTTTGTAACATTTATTTGTTAATATGTTTTACAAGATTTGTTTATACCAAATTTCAAACATATTCTTACAAATAGCTTCATTAAATGTGTTATTGAATATCTGTGACACATTTAAACTGGGCTTCATAGCTTATATCTACCAACTTAAAATAATTTACTTACAAACAAATGTATTACAATATTTGCAAGCAAATGTTTCAAAATTACTATAAAATATTCCGAAGAAGATTTTTAAAACATACATAAAAACATTGATAATCTTAAAAATAAATATTACATGACGTTTTAAACATAAATCTTCTAAAAAAATTTTTAAAAAAACCTGTTGAACGACTTGCAAAACATATAGCAATAATATTCATAAGTAAATACTTTACAGCCATGTATAAATGATTCGCATGAGAAATATTTTTAAAATATTTGCAAATTATTCACAAACAAACAATCTAAAATATTATGACTAGATAATTCAAAACTTATGATAAAAAATAATTGCAGTACAACTATTTATAAATTATTCGCATACAAGTAATGAGTTCTGAACCTTTGTAGACTTTTTAAATATAAGCTTTAAAAACATTTTTGAACCAATAAAAAATCATCAAAAAGAATTTTCAATCATTCAACAATAACTATATTAAGGCAATTAACATATTAAAACAAATTTAAAGTAACAAATAATCAAGTTTGAATAAATTCCTTTTAGATATTTTGAAACTGTTTACGAATAGCTTCTTTAAAATCATTCGAAAATAAGCACTTTTAACAGTTCACAAATAAATAGTTTAGAACTGTCTGCAATGAGCATTTTGTGATTTCTCTTGAAGCTTCAACCACATGACACAATCCTTTGAATAAACTCTGTTGTATAAAGACTTACCCTTCGCAATGAGGAATCATCTAGCTGCATTAAAATCTTGCACATTTCTACTTGGATATTTTCAAGTACTGCGGGAAACAAAAAGAAAATAAGCTAAAATGAAAATACATAGAAAGACTAAAGAACAACAACAAATTCAAATGCTGACTTTTAGCCTCTGAGTAACAGCATGCAATGAATGCATGAAATCGCAAACTGGTGAATTTACGAGTGCATTTTGCCATGCTCAAACTTTTATAAATATCTACCTTACTTTCTCTATTCATTAGAGTTTTGCAGCTTCTGGGCAGATCATATATTATTCGTATGATTCAACATTGCTTGGTTCTTTCATTCTCAACTTCCAACATACTGCTCATATAATATGTTCCTTATACTCCTTATGCCATATAAGTATCTGTACCAGATAAATCTAGAACTACTCCTGACAGAAATCTGCAAAACAGTACATAACCTAAACCCAACTTTCATCAGACAAGTACTTGTGGCAAAAGATGTACTATATAACTTTCGTGAAGACAACAGCCTTGCCTTACCTAAAGCTTAGACAACTTTGTATGGCATAAACACCATCAGGTTTATTGGAAAAAAATTATGGCAGACACTGCCAACTGAAATCAAAGATTTCCAATTAATAGAGATTTTCAAACAAAAAACCATATTAATTAGAAACTTTGACTGCAGTTGTAGATTGTTCAAAAATTTTGTTCCAAAATTAGGCTTCGTGTAATTAGTTTTAGTTTTAACTGGAAAGTTATATTTTATATAGTTGGAATTAATTAGCACATTGCTAAATAGCATAGCCAACTTTAAATAAAGCATTTTTAACGATTAATCAATGTTTATTACTGAACTGAAAGCGTCAATAAAACACGCTAGTAACTTTAATTAGAGGAATTTTTAAAGAAGAAAACCATCATTCAAAAAGGAGAATTCTTTAGCAAACTCCATTAGTAAAGTATCAACTCCATAATTTTAAAAAGAAGTTCGAAAACTTTTAAAAGAATTCAAGCATAGGTAAAGAATATCTCAAATTCTGCAACGGCTTTAAAAATTCAGTAAAACACTCTAATGTTTCATTACGATTCACAATAAATGCAGTATGATTCTACGTTGACATACCTGTAACTTTGCCTTTGATGTCTCTACACTCCTTTTCGTATTCCCGCTTACGGCTTGCACTTTCTGGATCGTCTGTGAGCTATGCACAAAAAGAGTAAAACATACAATAATACACTTTTAATAACAACAAATAATAATTTTCTTTCATATGTATACAGATTTAATTTGTTCTGTAAGTAAGCAATCACTCTTATTGACAACTAATTTCACAGGACTGAAGTCATAGTTCATCTCAATATTATAGATGTTTAACTATCAAATTTGGCTATAAACTATAGGTCACAGACGATAACAGATTACATGCTAGAAATTAGCTAGAGACAAATTGCCAAATAATCTGAATCGAGAAAAGATCTTTTGCTCTGGGGGGGTCAACATTGCAAAACACAAACCCCATTTATACATAACTTGCAAAGTAACACCTACCTCCATTCCCTCCCACCAAACGACAGAAAAAGCTTTTTTGATACCTCTGTCATCCGGCGGGCGAATGTGCAGCATATAGGGGAATTTATGGAATCTAATAAAGGTTAAGAAAGGTACAGATACAACCGCACAACTTAAAATGCTCAAAGGAGTTTCCAATACAGAATAAAGCTAAAAATATATGCTAAGGATGTCTTTCATAATTAATCTTTCAAGACACCTTAGTTTAGCAGCCCTAACATACAATTAATATACACTATAACTTTCAAAAAAATTTCTATCCTACCCTTCTTATTCCAACCACTAAGCTTATTTAAAATGAGGTGTTAAACTTTATATTTCGTGAGTTCCATGGGGGTGTTAAACTTCATATTTCGTGAGTTCCTTGGGGTGTTCAACTTCATATTTACCCGAAGAATATAGCATATTTACATAAAGTACAGTGTTTACTCAATTCTCTGCAATGCTTATTTGGAATACTCTCCGGCCTCTAAGGGTATTAAAAAATGGAACGTCAAACTCCATATTCTTAGAGTTCCTTCATATAGTAAACACAGTGCTAACTCAATACTGTGCAATGCCTATGGTACATTCTTTCCAACATCCTAGATATTGCAATCCCTCAGCAACGAGGTAGTCATAAGTACTAGTTCTGCCATTATGAAAAACTTTGCACTTAATTTTGTCTGTCTACTCTCTTAATTCGTCTGTATTTGTCAACTTGTTCTATTTCGTTCTTTGATTAATTCATCCATGAGAGCTTGTTCATCAACTAGTAAAGCAATTGCTAAATTCATTCACTCAAATAAGTACTTTTAATAAGAACTTGAAAAATAATTTATAAAATATGTAGAGTAAAAACTTGGTATATATGACAGCTAATCACATCTTAAAACTATGTTGCTTTTCGGGGCATGCTAGTCTGAAAAAGATACTGAGAGCTTAAGAGCCATAGTTTACAGGTAGGTTCGTGTCGCAACATTTCCAAAGCCACCACTAAGTAATTAAGCTGCAAAGACACAAATAAGAAATACATAAAAACATGAATTTAATCAACAAATTGCTAGATAAACAATAAATGAACTTAATTTCTGAATCTATATCTGTTGGAAAACACCTTGAGAGTGCACTACTTTGTTTGTTGATGAAAAACCTTAAGCAGCTCAAACTACAAGAAGATATTCACAAAGTTCACCACAGCACGAAAAAGAGTCCACTACAGTGGTAGAATCAACCCAAATAAACTTATCACAATGAGAGTATTAAGAACACCTGGAGCTATATCAGGGAAAATTGTTGATGGAGTAAAGCTACTTGGAATAGTTGTAGGTTGGTTTCAGGCTAAAGTTGAAATTGAATGAGAATTCTCAAAAGAAAATTTTCATTTTCAAGGAGTTTCAAGTGCCGTTGAAATGGCATTTGAAATTCCAGCACTTTTGAAGGAGTTTAAGAGCTACACGAGTTCTGGATTGAGTATCAATTGGAAACCAAACATTTAATTATTGAAGACAACGAGAACGATTTCACATTTCCAATATTAATTCACCAAGGTGATATAAGTAGCATAAATCATGACAATTCCGTTATTAAAAACTAAAAAGTATTGTCGCATTTATTAGATTGCTTTCTACTTTATCTTTACTGAGAAACCTTAAATGACCAAAGACTAAGTTACGCTAATATGGAAGGCTCATCTAATTTACATCAGCAACATCGATAGAAATTTTATTCAACTTGAAGGGTATAATGTATGTATGCAACTATTTATAATATCTCCAAGATAAATATTGAAACGAACTCCAAGATATCTATTGAAACGAGAAAACGATTTCTGAAATACTACATCTGGTCTCTTCTCTTATATGGAAATTTGTCGTGGACTATTAGTATAGAAATGAAGAGAAAACTAGAAGCAATGGAGATGTGGTGCTACCGGAGAATGTTAAAAATATCATGGGCAGAGTTTATGTCAAACGAAAAGGTTCTTGGAAAAGTTAAAGGAAAACGGCGGATTCTTACATTTATCACCCAGAGACAACTGAAATTTTTTGGACATATGGTACAGGAAAGTAGCTTTGAGAAGTTGGTTTTGAAGGAGAATTAGATGGTTGAAGATTTAGGGGGAGACTGAGAAAGACGTACTTAGATGACCTGGTGGCTGCGGCGGGGTGCCTAAGGAAAAGGGAGCTCTTCCATCTAGCTTAGGACAAAGAGAGATTCAAATGCATAGTCGTCAACGTCAATTGACATGGCACAACAAGAAGACGTAAAAAGAAAATGGGAAATTGGAATGGAGAGGAATGTAAAATATGTACATAATGCGTCTTAGTTTTATACTTTGTAATTTATAGTAGATTTCGTTTTGTCTTTTAATTGTTAATAGTTAGTCTGAATTAGCTCGCATTTTTGAAATGTAGAGCTAGGAAAAAGCACCAACTTAAAATAAATAGATTATTGTTATATATGTATGCATAAAGCTTACTAATCCTTGCTACAAGGTTTCTCATAGCGGCATAACTTAAAAAGGAAAAATAATAATAAAAATGAGAATTATAATCACAATTAATAAATTAGTATTTGAGATGAGCACCCTATTTTCGAAAATGTTCTTAACAATCCCTAATAACCTAATTCAATATTTAGTTTCGATCTAAATTCTCCATAAGAGGATACATTTTTAACATGACTTGGTAGCATAGTAAAGTCTCTGACACTATTAAAACAAAAAGTTCTCAGTTCACTGCGTGTTCTAGCCATTGGTACATGTAAGTCATCTGCTTGCCTTGCTTGATACTGATGGTAATTTTTGTTCAATGTTAAATGTTCCGATAGATACACTGGTGCAAGACCATGTAAACATGTAAACGTGTAAGTTTTGACTACAACTATCATGAGATATAGGCAAGCATTATCATTATTGCTCCCACCTAAAAATTACTAGCAATCAAGCTACCTGTTTTTTGTAAGATGACTCAACTGGTCCAAACCAGTATCCTTTGACCAAAGACCAAATCAGAGACTCGAATATAGTACGGATTTCAAAGTCCTAGAATACAAAGCTCAACTCAATTTAACGAAAGTAGAGAACACACAAATTACAGTAAAGTTGACATGAAAATGGGAAAACATTATAACACAACTGAGTCTAAACAAATAAAGTTTAAAAATATCTAGAAAACACTCTCAAGTGCCAACTAAACGGGGGAGGGGTCAAAATCGAATTGAATTCAATTCAATTCAATTGAACTGAAGTTCAATTGAATGCTAAAACAGTTGAATAAAGATTGCACATATCAGGAACTTTGTTAGCGTTTTCAAAAGCAAAATTATTCGAAATTATGGTTGATAAAGTGTGTCACGAGTATGCTTCAGTTAGGCATTGTTGCAACACTGAGGAAATTCATCGCTGAAAAGGTGTATGCTTCAGGTAGACTGGCCATTGCCGCAACACTGAGGAAATTCAACAGTGGTAGATATGTCAAACTTCATCACGACTTTTGGCTAGTCTTAGCACATCAATGGGTCATCAACATGGTACAAAACATAGGCAACTTGTTTGCTGTCAATTTGAAGTACGAAACAAATACCTTATTCTAGAAAATCAACGCTCCAGAAAATTAACGGAAACTTGTAAAATTCGCTTTAATTTTATAATATTAATTTTACGCGACGTAAATTCTATGTACCTTAATTTCATGAAAAGTTAATTTAAACACGCTATTTCTCAACATAGAGAAATTTTCCAACCACCCCACTTACTCCAAGCCCCTGAGTTTTCAGGACAGTTTCCAACGACCCCTACTATTCCAAACTCTTGGTCAATTCGAGACTCAAGAGTAAAGAACTTCATGTGTAGTATTAACATCGTTTGTTACCGTTAAGAATTTCTAAAACTTTAAACAACGCGTTAATTTTATGCCATAAATGAAAAGTCATGTGCCAATTCACGTTAATTGCATTTGAAGACTAAAATACTTTGCCCAATTCGAGTTAATTTTCTTTGTATTAATTTCACTAGCGTTATTATCTTGGGGCGCTAATTTCGTAGAATAAGATAAGGTACCTAAAAATCAGTAAACACCATTGACATACTAGGTCTCAAAGGCTGGTCTTCGTGCACTGTAATTCTTACGATATACGAGAACATGAACTTTCAATTCTCGGTGATCATCGTAGAGCCATCGCTGACGAGCCGAGCAGAATGAGAACATATTGTCGGCGATTTTTATAGAAACGAACATTTGTATTGTTGTCAACGATATATGAAAACCAGGACTAAGATTTGATGATCAGAAAAACATTGAAAAGCCTAATTTACCTCAAGACATGCCCACATGTACTCAAGCAGATTTCTCACGCCTTCCTGTATATCAAATGGCTTCTCTAAATTGCATGATTGCAATAACAATGGCACCAGTTGACTATCAACAATATACGGATCCAACTGCAACAAAATAACCGAAATTAATGATTCCCTGGTCTTGAAGACTCCTTCACAGCAGCTACAAGCGGCTTGGTCTTGATAACCAATGAATTATAAACAAAAATAGCTCTTACTAGGGATTCCCTTTAACTCCCGAAGTTCCAAAACATAGAAAGTTTCAACCAGATAAGTTCCGGGCCTTTAAGAGCTCAAAGATACATGAAATTGATTTAATAAGAAATTATTCTTTCACAATCATAGACAGGATTTTTACATCAATTTATCCTAATGTAAAGTGTCAATTGCATTTATAAAAATCACATAGGAGGTACTGAAAACCAAAGATTTCATGACTTAAAATGAGTAAAAAACATAGCAAGAAAAGAAATTGAGACAATTAAAGACGTTAAAAATCATGAAATGATGAAATGTACTCGGAAATTTCCAATTAATCAAAGTACAGTAAAAACCCCACACATAGAATCTTGATACAATAGGAACTTGCAGCCTGAAATTGTATATTTCATTGCAAATAATTAGAACCTTTTCAGCCTGATACTCTAGCTAGGTCCTTATTAGTGGTCTACTTTTTCTACTTGCAAACAAACTATGCCTGCTTGCCAATCAACCCCTTTCATTGATGAAAATAGTGCGTAGATTTTTGTGATAGGCAAGCTCACACCTATTTAGTTAATCACAAAGTTTTAGATGGCTAATTATATCATCAGTATTTCAATGCTGAATTGTCGACTATAATTTTCCCTAGAAATTTATGGGCTCTGTACTAAGAACCAGCACCTTGATGACCGGAATTACCCCCATTGTATAAGAAAATGACCGGTTCAAAATTGTAGGTTCTTATATCCGGGATTTTGCGGTACATCAGAGATGACAGTTGAAATAACAGCTTTACGGTAATTACAATGTATTGAAAATATGGTAAAATAGAGAAATATAATAAAAGAGAGTATAAATATGGAAAAGTAATTGTGTGTACTTACCATCAAAGGGGCAAGCTGTTCAAATATATGGGATGCAGTTAAAAATGTGACAGTGTCAGCTTTAGATGAAAGATTTGATGTGTCTGGAGCTCTATTTGGCTGAAAATAAAGAGATACAATAACATTTAGTTTTGGAAGGTCGTGGGTTCCAGTCCCGGTCGAGTAATACCAAAGACTTTTTTAAAAATGGTATTCAATGCCTTCTCGTCTGGCACTCGATGTATGAGAATGGAGTGAGGAAGTTAAACACATGGAGCTACCAGTGGACCAGCCTCCCACTTTAGCCTTCACTGCATTCGCAGATGTGTGGCCCAGAGCCTTTGGAAACGGAGATAAGCGCCGCCCTATACGCCATTGGCGATGGAAGAATTTTGACTTTTGACAATATAATAGATAAAAAAACATGATAAAATATAACATCTTCAATAAAAAATAGTACAAAACTAAGCATAATATATCATAAAACTACTAATACTACGACAATACTACGATAATACTACGATAACACTACGCTAATACTACGATAAATTACTACGGTAATACTACGACAAAATACTACGATAATACTATGAAAATACATTTAATAACAATATCATGCTATATCATATTATTATGAAACAATAAAAGATATAAGCAAATAAAGTAAACTGATGAAACAATAAGTATAATAATAAACTATAATTTAATGAATTGTGATAAAATATTTCCTTAGTCAACTTTGATGATAGAGATTAGCTTGACAGCAAACGTAGTAAAAGAATTAGAGCACGCGGTCATAGTGGAAAAAATCAGTCAATGGTAAGATGATCAGACAACAAGGAATATATCAATCACCCGTGTGGCAATAAGGCTATCAGGCGACCCGCATAAGTAATAAACCAGTTAAGTACACAATTCTTTATAAAAATTAAGGTTCATAAGATTATTTGGGCTCAGAATAGCTGAAGTTTAAGAATAATTTAGAAATAATACAAGGCTCAAACTGCATCAAGATTAAGAATTTTTGTGTGTTCAAGTTTTAATACTGCTTGTAGAGTAACTTTTGCTGTATGATGAAGAAAGACATTAAAAAAGATATGAATTTATTCCTTCGATTTTTTGGCGAAGTTACGCCTTTGGGACTTAAGAATAATTTAAGAGTAACCTAAGGTTTAAAACCAAAAATATTTAAGAATATTGAGGTTCGACCAGAAATTAAGTACTCTTTTAAATCGAAAATGTGTCTAAATGTGAAAATATTCACAAACCGGTGGCAGTAGCCTCTCCAAACACTGGAACAGATCATTTGCTTTCTTGTTGTCGCTAACTGGTGGGTCTTGTATCGGTTTGTATCCCTCAACTGGGTATCTACGCAGGAGCAAAGCAATAAGTTAGTTAAAAGAAGGTGAAAAATGAAAAAACTTTGGGATTCAATAAGTGGTATCGCATGAAAAGATACTCAATATTACAGTCTATGCCCGGAAGACATTGGTCCTTAAGCGTCAATTCGCTAGTCTCGTTTACACGAGCGATTGCTCTTACCTCTTTGGAATTGCACGTACAATCCAAGATTTGTGTACCCGAAATACAGAGTTTGTTATTGCTGAAACATGTCATTTAGGATAAAACAGGATAAAGCAGAATTATGATAGCAAAAGGTGACAGTCACTAGTGTTACAGTTGTGCCAATGAAGTTCCTATTTGGCACATGCAATTGCACTGTTGATAGTGATGTTGGCACAGGTAATTTTTCGCTCGTGCAGGGGACTTTGTACGTGTGTTGATACATGTCTCCGATCATGGACTAATCTCAAACATGACCTATTACAACCAATAACAACAGCTGTACCTCCTAAAAGGTCTACGGTACAAGTTGTCATGTTGACAAAAACAGAAAAACAAACCTAAATGGGGTTCCTCCAAAGTTAAGTTGAACGACCTCTGCGAAGGATAGACTAATGGCGGGAAAGTAGGCGTATCCTTTCCCACGACGAATGTCTCTAAAAGCAACACCAAGAGAATAGCCATTCCTACAAAAGAAACAAGAAATTTTCGTTATTCCATCTGCGCACGTAAATGTGCAATGCGCCTAAATTTTGCCATCAAAACGCAAGTACGTAGCTTAATGTCTATCAATGACAAAAGTGCATACATTTCTTTGCAGAATTATTGTAATTACATATGCTTTCGCTTCTTTACATATTAGCACCAGTTTGATTGCCCTGTGCTATATCTATTGTTCTCCCCACATAAGTTGAAAACTCCATTTTTTTCTCATAATCATCTAAACTTAGGGTAGGACAAGTTCGTCCCGAAACGTCTTTGCCATAATGGACTTGTTTACATACACCTTTCACGTTTTTTTTTATAAGAAAACCGTCATTTTGCCTGAGCTTCGATTTTCTTAACTTTTCCCGAAATTGAGCATGAGATTTTCTTAAATTTTTATCAACTTTTACTGAAATAAACTGGCTAAAATGGTTTACACTTTCGTAATTAAATTGTATACTTGAATTTGAATTCCATCTTTAACATTTTGAATGCAATAGCGACAAAATATCCATTTTTGGCCAATAAAAAACACTAAATTTTGGAAATTGAGCTTCGTGATTTTCTTAAAATTTTCTTACGATTCTGACCATATGAGCCTCATTTTCTTAAAAACTTTTTTCTTATAAAACAAACGTGTAAGTTTATCAGATAACATAATGGATTTATCGATAATATACAACACATGGCTCTCACTATTTTCTTGGATATCCTTCAATGCTAAAATGCTATGCATAGTTGCTTTATCATTAAATTCATACAAACTATATGTATAGCTACTCTTTTATCTCAACTTTATTATTATCAACATAAGTTCTCTATCAAATGCAAAACTACAGAATTAACCTTGAATACGAGATGCTTCCTTCGTCCATATCAATGCAGACTCCAATTATATCTCCAGCCATCCATTCCTAGAAATTAATGGACTGAAAGTTCAAACTTTACTTCAAATTAAAAACTTTATTTAGCATTGCAAGCCTACGCCATCGCTACTCTACACAATATATCAAAATTTATCAACTTTCTACGATTTGAGCAATAGATCCACACATGGGGCTGTACAGAGGGGAACTAGGGGGTCCAAGACCCTCCTTTACTATATTTGGCTCTTCAAAACTCATTTCATGGTCTGATATTGCGTTTGATAAGATAATTTGGTATCTTGCCATTGTCTTTTCCATGTCAAAGATTACAGCTTTCTAACGATATGTGCGAAGGGGCATTCCACCACATTGTACGGAATATAGTTGTGAAAACTTTTTCTGGGGGTAAGCCCCCAGACACCGTTTGCTACCTTTCTGGCACCATAAAAAACAGTAACATTATAGCCAACGTAGAAGGTGTGGTGGTCAAAATATTTCTGACAGGAGCCCAAAAACTCCTTTCCCTGTGCATCCAATAAACATCCTATCAACGTCTAGATGTGGCTGGCACACACCCCCTGTTTTCTGGAAGCTGGATTTGTCACTGCAGAGAGTTCTACTCAAAGAACTTACCTCACCATACTTCCCAGTAGCAACATTCCATTTACGAACTCTGTGTCCATCGTATGCATAAGAATCAGATGTATCTCCAACGCCTTCCTATAATAAATACAAAATCAGTTCAATATTCAACTAACTATAAACCTCAACAGAGTGCTGTTACTAGTCTGACTACCTCAGGTCAATGATATGAAATAGGAGGTAACAGATCACAACTTCAAATATAGGGAATAGATGTAAATTTCACTTAAATGGTCTACAGAATGCCTTGGAACTAGGGGTGTAGTGCTACATTTTTAACAAAGGGGCTCAAAATAGACTTTTTTTGGAGACCAAACACTTTCAGAATTTTGCAAAATAACTCCAATTCATTCCTTGATCTTCTACTGACTACCAAAATTCTTCCAGACTATAAATTATATCGCATTATGAATAAATATTGACATGAGTTTGCATGTCTTGGGCAAAGTAGAAAAGAAACATTTTTAACAACTTAACACTTAAAGAGGGCTGAGAACCCCCAGAAATCTTCAATAGGTTTAACAAGAGGGGGTGTGTCCTCTTTTGCCCCCCTCCAGGACTATATTCCTGATTAGAACAGCTCATGGATTCACAGACAAGAAATCCAGCTACAACATAGTCACAGTGATGGATATTTTGGAATTTATTGGGGTGTAAGAGCCCCCCTTAAATGTTGGACAACATTTAAGGTGTGCATTGCTTTTTGCTACATGTGAACCATTAATTATCTATGCATCTATTTCACAACTCTTCAAGTCTTAAAGTATAGAGAGCATGTTCCCTCATCACCCTCCCCACCACAACTGCCTTTTCTTACAATAGCAATAGACCTTGTATAAAATTGCAAGCAGAAGTCTGCTTTTTGGCTATTCACTAATGAACACTTGCACCAAAGCATGCTGACCTTACAATAGTGAGTAGATGAGCTTGTGGTATTGCCATGGTCCATAGCACATTTTTTTACTATCTTTCAGTAAAGCAGCCCATTATATAGAGCAGGTGTCTCTAAACTATGGCCCACAATGCCTTCTCCTCTGGCCAATGAGAAAAGCATTTTTGTTTATGGAAAAAATTGAGAAACTTACTTCTATACTGCCAAGATCAGCTGCTTACATATGCATTATGCTTGCACATGTACTTATGAATTGAACAAAATAGTATAAATAAATAATTAAAAGCAAATCCGTTTTGTTGTTGTTTACTTTATTTTGAGTAGGCTGTTGTTCCTAGCTTATTCAGCTAATTCAGGCCTACTATGCCATGCCGCATCCAGGCATGGGACCCCTAGTTTAACGGCCCTTCCGAAGGACGGCGGAGTGAGCTATTTTAGTCGTTCATCTGGAGGTCGCCCATCCAATTTCTGACCGTACACAGCCATGCTTAACTTCAGTTAAGCTAATGGAACTGGCTGGGCTGCTTGGCCACCCACCCCGCAATTGATTCCTTGTTATTAATACCTTATATTTGATACAGTCCAAGGGCTGAAAAGTTTGGAGACCGATGCAGGGGTACTGATGTAGAGGTCAGGGGTGTTGCTACTAGGGGGCTTGAGGGCTGTAGATCCCCAAATTTTACCAAGCCCCCCACTGGCACCTAAATAGCTATTTACCATTGGCACTTTCACAATATCCATCATATTTTTTTAGCATTTCCAGCCAATGTGATAGCTTTTGTCCATTACAATTCTTTGACACCACTCACTGTTGGCCCTTTGGCAGCAATAGCCCCCCCCCAGCATTTTTCTCTGGCACCACTATTGGTAGAGGCCAAGATGGATACAAGTTGAAAGCAAAAACGTTTGATCCAGAGTACATCTGTGGAAAATAATAACACAATACCTCATTTGTAAACTTGCATTTCATTGTTGCCCAGCCAAGTTGCATGATTCCTTTTGAGCCAAGAAGAACTTCATACATCCATTTCCCTGAGAGAAAAATATCCTCCCTGTTAAGAATTGCAGCAAATCATTGACAGCTACATTTTTGCAGGATATATTCTGTTCATTATTGCTTTACAGACATATA
>WIPJ01001880.1:50987-63248 GCA_018155075.1 Cassiopea andromeda
ATTTTCTCTAATTTATTGACTGTTCAATCAGTAAAATGGAAATAACAGTCACCAAGATGGTTGTAGTTAATTTTATTTGTAAACTCACTTTTGCACATCCTTACCAAAAAATTGTACACACCACCAAAATATAGATACATAAAATATAGAACTAGATACCAAAGAAGCTGATTAAGGCTTATAAAATATTACCTCTACAAACACACACATTTGCCCTTATGCTGCTAAAATTGCTCTGACTCTCAATCTACAAAATTAAAAAGTAAGTACAAGGAAAAAACAAATTAATGTCATGAATTCACACAGCCAATAGTCCCAAAGAGACAGGGGATTAGAAACTTTCTGAAAAACCACTAAACAAAGGAGTTTTAATAAACAGGCTGCACAGAAGATTTCTCTAATCATCAACACCTGTAGGTGGGTTTTAAAAGTCATTTCAACTATATTTAAGATGAAAAATTTGATTTCCCATGCTAAATAATACTCAATCAAATTACAAATTTAAAAATATTACATGGGGGTCTGGAATATAGATTTTCTGAGTATGTTTTTCAAAAATTAATAAGCGAGAGGGTAATTACTTGGGACTCAAGAATAGCAAATTGCAAAATTCTATTTAAGGGTGAGTGCTTGGAGAAAAACAACAATACCAAGAAAGGATTGGGCTTCCTTTCTTCTGTGCTTCAATATTCTGAGTTTGAAAACCAGGATACAATACACAAAAAATTGCAAAGAATATTATAAAATATTTTCAACTAATCAAACCTACCTCAATTCTTTCCTTCTCAACTCTCATATTTCCACACTGGCTGGTTGGATCAACAATTACAACTTCACTTCCAATCCTACCATCATGCAAAGCCTTTTGCTCTGGATCTATAACTACATTGTAAAAAATCACTTAATTATATTTTTGTCTAAATATTTGCATTAAGGTTATGACACAAAGCTTGACTAAAATGCAGGGGTGGTGCCAGGAATTTTTTGATGGGGGGCTGACTCTTCCAATGAGGGGGCTAAAATATGGCTAACAAGTTGGTATTAATTAGCTATAAGCTATATATGTAACCAACTTTTAAAAGTTTTAAATGAAAAATGAATGAAATAATAGCATATTTGTAATGGAAAAGTCTCCAAAAATTCATTTTTCACCTTCCAATGGGGAGGGCTAGCATCTTCCATAAGGGGCAATAGCCCCCTAGCCCCCCATCAGGATATGTGAAAAAAAACTAAATATTTATACAATGAACTTTATATCATGGAAAAATAATATTCTATGATTTAATAATATACAAGAAAACTTAGCATGCTATATAAAATGTCCTGAAAAATCATACAGACACCAATATTTTGAGGGGCTACTGCAAGGGTGACATGGATAAAATTACCACACTCTTTGACTACCACACCCATCTCACTGCAAAGAAGCAGCTGTCTTACTGTTTCAGGACACAGTAAGACAACTGTTTCAGCAACGTTCAGTTTTGACTAGATGTAGGTGCAAAGAATAAGGCCTGTGTGCTACCAATCTACCACATGCACATGCACACAGGTGTAGGTAAGTACATGTATGAACATCAACTGGATGTGTGACTTCAACTTGCCAGCACACATGAGACATCATTGAATACTGCCATATTCTTCAGTATGGCTCATAGGATTGGGATGAATTAGAAAATTAATCCAGAAGATAACTGGGAAGAAAATGTCTCCCAGTTATCTTCTGGAAGATAACTGGGAATGAAAATGCATCACTTCATATTTTCATGTGAGGTTGTGTTACTACCTGGATGATCCTGAACTTCATGAAGTGCCAACATCTGTCTTAGGTTTTCTTGCAAATTTGAGAAATTGATGTGTGGCCTAAAAATCACAACAGTTATATTGAAATAACAGCCTTTAAGAGCTACTTCACTAGATATATTCCAGAATTACAGGGATGCCAGGGCATATTTTTGAGTGAGGGGGCTACGTATGAGTGGCAAGTTCCTATCAGGTATGGTATTGGCAGTCAGGGGCAGAGCCCCAGAAGGATTTTACAAGTATGCCTTTAGATCACAAGAAAACTCCCTTTTTGAGTATCAACATACGTCTAATTCTAGAGAGGATAGATTATCTATTGAATGGTATCATACACTAGCAAAAACATTGGGGGGCTACAGCCTCCCAGCTCCAGTATGCTTGAATTATACTATGCTGGGTGGTTATACATGCATACATAAGCACATACATTATACATTCATATACTGACACACAAAACACACGTGGGAAGGTAAACAGGAATGGCTTCAATGAAACAAAAAACTTTCCCTATTAAGAATGGTTGAAATAAATCGATACCAAACATTGCTCCAGATATTTCTAAGCAAAAAGACTTGAAATTGACTTGCCTTGATGATGCTAATGGTACATCACTTTCAACTCCAGGGAAAATGTTTGCCAAATAATCCTCTGTTGCCATTTTACTTGATTTTTAAAGAATTCAATCTAGAACACAAACGTACTTCAAATACGATACTGAAAAGCTATATTCAATAGACTTTTTATTTACTTTTTAAGCACGGCCAAGTGGCCAAATAGAAAAATTGGCTACCATTTTTATTAACTTTTACAACAGTACGTAGGCATGCTTTTTCCTCAATTCATGGCAGTAATTAAAACCAGACAGTCCCCAACTGCCATTAGAACAGCTCTCTTATACGCAACGTATTATAAAATCCTTAAACAAGCACAATTTATTGAATAAATCATACCTTTATGCGCCAAACAAATTCACCATCTATAACAACAAGTTATTGCGCTTGTACAAATCTCGTTATCAAGCAGAGGCAAGTAGCAAACATTGTTTTAACTGTATACCTATTCTACGCACACCTGAATGCCGAAAAGAAGAAAATCAGACCTGTATCCCACCTAGTTTGACGTCTAATATTGCCGACATTGAAGTTCCTAAACTCAAGGCTCCAGAAAAGTAACTGCTGCACGGCTGTGAGCCGAAGGAAGGGTTTTTCACTTTTTGCAAGTTTTAAGGAAGGCCCAGTACTTTATTATGACGAAATCTTACTTGGGGGAAATTCTGATGCAAGCAAATGAAGCATTTTGGCACGGATAATTTTAGGAACAACATATGAAGCTTTATTTCAATGTTGTATAGTGAGGAAGGTTTAAGTGGCTGCCAGAGGCAGGCTCGATCTCTTTCTGGACTTTGCCTAACATGCATTAAAAGAGTATACTCATAACTGTCACGTACTGTTACATATCAGCATCCCATTCACTTATTGCAGTGACTCGTATTATTCATGACGATTTTTATCAAGCTGTTGATACGCTGTAACAATTTTAAGCCCAATTCTCTATACTGTTTGAGCGTTAGATTTTGTGAAGTGACTGTACTCAGGGACGAAACTTACTTGGAGCTTCGGGTGAGTCACCCCCAGCCTTGAAAACTTTACATTTCTCAAAGCAAAAACGGCAGTGCAATGTACTATTGCAGGGCAGGTTACTGTACCCAGGGCCAGTTGATCGACGACTACTGTTAGAGAAAAACAGGTCACAGACAAAATTTTCGCAGGGAAGACCTCTCAAATCCCTCTAAAATATGATGAAGTGATATGCCTGATCGCACTTGCCTATGAAATCTTTACTACTCACATGCAAATAGTAAATACTCGTCCAAAGATAAGTTTCTTTTAAGTCCCTTGCAGTATCAAGCATGATATTTTGTACATATGTATTTAAGGAGTCTTTGGCAAAAGAAATAGTACTTACTTCTAACTTCTGTTCAGACTTTGCAAAGTTTGTTCATTGTGGGGCTAGATGGCCAAGCATCTTTTCCAGATATAGGGTTGGAAAAATGTGAAGTTAAATACTTGGGGAGCTGTAATAAGAAAGGTAAAATGCCCCGAGTAAATTATTTAGGGAGTGAACCGAAACAGGCGATAATATAGTCGCGAAATTCAGTCGAGTAATCATAGCTACTGTCAGTATTTAATTTCTCAGCCGCTGATTTAGCAAAGTTACTTATCATTATCATTATGACACTCCTTCAGTTAAATAGTACTTACATATAAAGCTAAGTATACAAATCACAAACTTTAAATTGACCTACCAGCATTTATCTATAGATTAGTTTACGTATGTATGTTGTATGGGAGAGGTGGCATAGTGGTTAGAGCGCATGCCTCCCGTGCAGAAGGTCTACGGCTCGAGTCTGACTCGATGCCCTGAATGAATGCTCACTCACTGCTCATCCCGCAGCAGATGGGTACCTAGTTGTAATACTGGCGAGATAAAGGCGGTGAGGAAAGGAACCGGCCACCCTACCTCACATACCAATGGTTAAGGATAAGTGTCTTTTCTAACAGGCACCCCCCTACGTACGAAAGTATACGGGACTACATTGCGTGTTGTAAGCTAGATGTTGCATCGATCGATATAAGTAAGTTAGCACACACACCAGGAAGAGGTGGGTTTTAATTTTGTGCTTGAAAAGGTGAGTAGATTCTATATTTCTAATGGCATTTGGGAGATCATTCCAGATCTTTGCACCGACGTACGAAAAACATTATTTCTGAGAGTTCCACACTTTGTTTTGGTATCTGAAGATCGTTTTTTCTACGAGCTTCGAATTTTGAGGTCTGCATTCACCTCGAACTTCTGGGTCCGATAAGAATGAGATTCCCTGGCACATGATTTTGTAAAAATCGATAAATAGTCAATAAATGGGGCGTCTATTCTGGACTGGAGAATAATAGCCCTCTATTTGCATGGTGAACTAACACCCAGCTCTGTCAACGAAACTTTTCTCAGAACTCTTCCCAAGAATGAAGAAAAAATACTAAAAACACAGCGGATATAATAAATGTTTGTTAACAGCCAATTATTATTCAGTCTACAATAAATTTACAGTTTTTAACAAACTCTCAAAAATAATCAATTTGAAATAAGTTATCGTATCAAACATTCTCAGTGTTGCCATGGATACAATTGGAATACCTAGAATACTACACACAGTATTTTCAACATTTAACGCGCTATTTTTCGAATTCTCGCGGGCAAGACTTCATGTCATTCTACGCTGGGGGACTGGGTGAGCTCCATGCATGCAGTGGCAATAAGGATCACTATCAGGGTTCTTCCTACTTCTAACTGTGTTTAGTTACCATTAAAAGTAATAACGGGCTTCAAAAATGCCAACTTTCCATTTCAATACATGTTTTTATAGGGAACTTAGCTCAAGGCCTAAATTTAAAAGTTTCTTAATTTTTGGTCACATTTTAGTTCTAAAAGTTTCTTAATTTAGCGAACTAAATTGTAGTGAAAGTGTACACAAAACATGAATATAGCAAACTATTTGTATTATAGCAAACAAAGTGCTTCATTGCTAGTCAAACTCTAAAGAAATGTCATGTTTACATTGATCTAGTTCAGCATTACGTTGAACCAGGTACCGAATTCAATGTGCTATTTATCTAAAGTTTCTTAGCTCTTTCCTTATAGTTCAAAGAGTTTCTTAAATTTTAGGGGGTCTGGTACTAGGTTGCTTATGAAGTGGTTTCTTATAACAAAAACTCGTGCAGAGAGTATGTCTCTTTCAAAGACGTTCAAATCGTGATAGTACGGCACTGTAACGTTGATCTTGCTGACGACTCAAAAGTTAGTTGATCACTGAACGCGAGTACAGTTAGAAGTGAGCTACTTGAAAAATATTGATGGATGCAAAAGTGTCTCCTACTGAATTAAAAACATTTAAGCCCTGTCTACACTACCATTGATCGCTTTTGGTACGAATCAAAAACAATCCGTAACAATGTAAACGAAGCCTAAGGCCCTGACCAAACGACTCCATTATTCACTCGATTTTTTCCTCAACATTTGATCTCAAAGTTGAGCGGTGGTTAAGCGTAGTTGAGTATATGTGGGCAAACGACTCGACTTTTCGCTCGACTTGTCTCTCGACTTTTCTCTCGACTTTTCAACTACTCATATTTCCGCAACATGTATCAGCTAAAAATATTTAGCATCACTTATATTTGCCGGCCAATGAGACGCTACTGCGCATGCTTTCACTCGACTTCCTCGACAAGGTGGCCAAACGGCTTGATTTTCACTCATCAACAGTCTCTTGCTCAATTTTTTGACAAAAATCAAACTTCACTCAACATGACTCGACTCCGCTCGACTCACTCAACAAAGTGGCCAAACGACTCGATTTTTTGCTCGACTTTTTGTCGAGTAAAAACTCGAGTGAAAAATCGAGCCGTTTGGCCAGGGCCTAAGACTATCAATCGCATATAGGAATTTTCATACTTTTATAGACATCTAAGAGTCCGGGTCGCTTTTGATACTTTTATTAAAAGGGCTAAAAGTGATACGATCAATTCTATCAGTATTCCTACGGATAGCTAGGATTGATGTACACGGCAGGCCATTCCGTATCACTTTTGATACTGATTAAAAAGCAATTTGTAGCAGTGTAAAAGGGAACTATATCATATCAGATTGACTCATCTTGTATTAAGTAACTAAGACAAGAACATAGTAAGGAATAAGGGACAGTGATACCTTGTATTTACATGCATAGAAAACGCCTAAATAGTCAAAAACACCGAAAATTGCAGCTCATTTTGCATGCCACAATTCCAAAGGAGTCTAGAAACTAGTGCGATATTCAGATTCGCGCCAATGCTTGCGAATGGATGGCGTGACCGCGCTGGTTTCTAGGCTTCTTTGGCTCGTCGTCAGCAGGCGCGTCGTGTTGCGTAAACTCTCTAGCACAGGGCGCACGTAAAGCAGTAGTCCATGGCAATATTCCAAACCACATACTATTATAACATCTTGCTGTCCGCAACTTTATACTTAAATAATTCACCAATGTGGCTTTCATCCCTATGACATAGGGGTAACTCTAGAACTTGTCAGAAGCAAAAAATATGTAAAAGGGTGTATTTGGGGACAGGTCAAAGACTGAATGAGATTTCAGTAGTTAACAAAGCCCTAAATAATCTCTTCGTTCTTCGCTTAGCAACTGTTCAGAATATTTGCCTACACGTGCTCCAGAAAAATGGAGTTTGGGGATGCTTTGTAATACACTCAAAAACAACATCTGTTTGACACTAAATCCCATACTTATAATAGAGAATCTCCTGGAGCATTGTGATAGTCAAATTTCTTTGAAATCTAGTGATGACAGGACAATTCTTAATAGGCAGGGTCATACACTTAACTTAAGAAACAATGAGGCAGAAATCCAGCGGGACCCCAAAATGTTTTCGGGTTCCGCAGTGATGACCAAAAACCATTTCTAAATTAAACTAGACTAATCCAACTTTATTTGCAATGGCTTTTAACTCTACACTATATTAACCTAATGTGCTTCTACATCTGAACATAAAAACCTACAGACCTTGCATTATTTCAGGGTCAGAAAGCTTGTCAGGGGGCAGATAGCATGTCAGGGGGGAGGTAGCATATCAGGGGGAAACAAAACGTCAGGGGGGCCGACAGCATGCAAAGGGAAACCGGCCAACTGAATGGCAAACACATAAAGGATACAATGTGATTAAAGCGCTGTTCCTTGCCGCTAAAGGTATACAGTTGGCTCGAAAAAAGAGCCAACATTCTATTCTACTGTATGAACAATCAACCCTTTATCTAAAAACCATAAAAGCGTCCTACGGCGTAGAAGGTTCGAGTACCGATCGTTGCTGCAAGTGCTGAGCGTTTACCTGTATCGCCTGAGTGTTTACGATCTGCGCAGGTAGGTTACGACCTGGCGAAACAACGAGTTTTGGTAAAATCTGTTGATGATACGACAGCGGTTCGGCCTGCATTGTAGAGTTCAGTGGAGATATAAGATGCTGTTGTTCCTGTTGTTGTAGTTGTTGCAATTGAATTTGCTTCAGCTGCGTGATTGGTTGACTTATGGTGCTATATTGTGTATTAGTTGAAAGGAGTTGTGTAGTGACTGCGGTAAGACTTGGCTGCTGCGATGGAGATCTCGAAGGGCTCGGAGTGTTTGGAGCGGAACTCGACCCCTTGTGGGAGTCAAAAGGGGCCGGCTTTTGAAAAATATTCGATCTCTGCACATTTAAGTCTGAAAATGAAGACAAATAATATTACTTGCATTTTTCTCTACCTTCATTTTAACAGCAAAAAACTCATCTATTCTTAAACATTGCATGGAAGAGAGTAATTACATCCTTGAGGATGATAGCAAGTAACATTTTCTGGGTCTAGAGATACCTAATTCTCATTTGATCCCGTTTCTGAAGGGGAAGCCCTTCTGGTAGCCTACGAATTAAACTTTGGAGTGCCTACGGAGGAGAATGCTTAACCAATGAAGGAATTGTACATGCGTTCAATTGTAACGTTTTTTAGGCTTCTTGTAGAGAACGGTGACTCATTAAAACCACTAAGCTTAGGCCTAAAGTATAACTAATACACTGAAACTACACTTTAGTGTTTTATATTTCGTTGTAAGCATGAGACTGGGACTGAGCAACACACATTACGTCAGAGCACAGCACAAATTGACAGAGACCAATAAATTACCCGGAAAAGGTGGTACTGGCTCTACACGGGGGTTTATAATAACACAACAAGATTTTGCACAAGCATGTGATTTCATCAAAACATCAAAGGTAAATTAATACGACACACAACGCAATATAAACTGAAAAATACAACAGAAATTCATTACACATCTATGAAAATTTCAAATAAGCTAGATACACACCAACATAGTTTACTATACAGACACCGTAAGTGGATTAATTTTCGCCAGGAGTTATTTTGCAAGTTCAAAAAAATCACATTTCGCGGGTGCTAATTTTCGCGAATCGATCATTTTCAAATTGTTCGCGAGGATTTAATTTTGCGAATTAAGTGCATTTAGAACTCAAAAAATATAAATAGCTGAACTCTAAGGGTGCACGCACATTCGATCTTTCTTCAAATACGAGAACGTTATAGTGATGAACTTGATTCATGTACCTGGTAATCTTTAAGTATAGAATACCAGGTACATGAATCAAGTTAATATCCTTTCAATTTTTTGCGTATATTAATTTTTGCGAATTTGGGCAAAATTCGCGAAAACCGCGAAAATTAATCCTCGCGAAAATTAATCCACTTCAGGTACTTCAAAATGCTTCAAACCAACAGTAAACAATGAAAAAGTACACAGACAATGAATCGATGAAATAGGGAAACTTTCGCAGGATAACAATGCAGGAGCAAGCCCAAAACAAAAGGGGACATTACCTCTCTGAAAACTTAGTTGCTGCTGTTGCTGCGACGGTTGTCGGAGAACTAACTGAGAAGCTCTTTGGTTACCAGCACTCGCGAGTCTTTTAGCGTTCGAAGCTTTCAACGTTGCATTTAGATTAGCCGTTGATAGACTTTGCCCAGGGTTGTACGACAAACTAAAGGTCTCTGGCGAGGATACTGATCCATTCGATAATTGTGAAGTGACTTGCAAACCCTTGAGAGTGAAGAATTATACAATCACGTCAAAAGAGAGAAAAAATCGTCAATGAATATTGATTCAAAGTGTATTTAACATAATAATGGCGGAAAATTGAGGAAAAGTACGTTGGATAAAGGAGAGTAGAACAAAGGAGAGCAGGAGATAAGGGCAAATTACAGTAGAATCCAGCTGAGAAGAGGAGAGTAAAGAAGAGTAGAATAGACTTGAGAATAGAATAGAATAGAATAGACTTGAGAAGACTGGAATGGAGAAGAAAAAAGGAGTAGCGTAGAGTGGAGTAGAGAAGAAAGCAGCAGAGTTGAGAAGAGTGGAATAGAGAAGAATGTTGTAAAGACGGTACCAATAGAGAAGAGAATAGTAGTTGAGAAGATTGGAATAGAGGAGAATGCCGTTGAGAAGGGAGCAGTAGAGAAGAGAATTGCAGGGTTGAGAAGAGTAGAATGGAGAAGAATGGAATTGAAAAGGGAACAGTAGAGAAGAGAATTGTAGAGTTGAGAAGAGTGGAATGGAGAAGAATGGAATTGAAAAGGGAACAGTAGAGAAGAGAATTGTAGAGTTGAGAAGAGTGGAATGGAGAAGAATGGAGTTGAAAAGGGAACAGTAGAGAAGAGAATAGCAGAGTTGAGAAGAGTGGAATGGAAAAAAATGGAGTTGAGAAAATTGGAGAAGAGAAGAAAAGTGTAAAGTAGAGTAGAGCAGTGGAGAGTAGAGTAGGGTAGAAGAGAAGAACAGAGGATACTAGAGAAGAGTAGAGAAAAGTGAGGTAGAGTTACAATACAGCAACATACTCTGGTGTCTCTAATAGACGGGCTCCCCGTCTATAAATTTCAGGAAAATTTTCGTTCCCTCCGTTGCTTATTAATACCCCCTTCTAATAAATTGTACAAATCGATCATGATCAGAATATGCTGAAAACTAAATTACCTCTTCATAAAAGAATTTACCAGCATGAAACACCTTCTCTTTGCACTCCTTTTATATTGGAAAGCTACCGATATGCATACCCCCTTCAATTAGCACCCTCTTTCTATTGAAAACTAGCCGACATGAACACCCCCTTCTATTCACACCCCCTTCTACCAAGAATTGGCCGGTGTGAACGCCCTTTTCTATTGCCTCCCACCCTTCTATTGAGACACTAGAGTAGAAGATAGCATAGAGTAGTGAATGAACAAAAGAAACAGGAGAGCATAACTCAGTTCAGCTACATGACAAAGAAGAGCAAGAATTGATACCAGACAATGGTAAAAGAAACAAAAGCGAAAAGGACAAAGCAATTTGACAGACAAAACCTACCTGAGAAGCAACATACAGGCCAGTGGATGAGTTCTGTTGTTTAGCAGAACTTGGCGCTGGTAGAATTTCCTTCAAGCTTCCTTGATACGCTGCCAAATTTTGAACTTGTGTAACATCCGGCAAAGAGACCATCATCCCCTTCGTAACTGCCATGTTGGGCGCAAGTAACTGATTAACAATTTGACCGTGATCAACGACTATTGGATTTTGTGAACTGCCGAGGCTAACGCCGAGATTCGGCGACATCCCATGGTTGATACCCATCGTTTGACAAAGTGATAAACTTGAATTTAAGCTTGTGCTCGCATTGAGGTTTGTAGATACATTTCCACATGATATGGTAAGGTTAGACATTCCGGTTTGAGTAGAATCTGAAGAAAGTAAATCACTAGAGAGGAAGTTCGCGTCAAGCGACTCAACGTCAAAGCCGTGTATCGTTTGACCGATTTCGTTGACGCATTTTGCGAGATCAAGTGCTGAATCCCGAGAATTATTGTTTTCATTTAAACTATTTTCTAAAAGGTTGCTATCTTTATTTACAGAGTCATTCTTCAACGAATCGGCTGAATGTCTTCGCTTCCGAGACGAGAAATAATCGCCTGGAGCATAGGAATCTGAAATTTGTCGTTTCAAATTCGAGGATGTACTAGTCTTGTTGGATTTCGTTTTCACTCGGGGAACAGATCCGAAACGATTCGGCTCCGTTGACGAGAACGAGTTCGTACTAAATGGAGAAGATGTAGTCCCTCGTGAGTTCATACCATCATCAATATTGGAGCAAACTCCTACAAGTTAAAAACATTAACATAACATGGATACATGATGGAATTTCTGAGGGTTCTAGGGAAAAACTTGGAGGGCATTGAGATCTTAAGATAATGAAAATAAACAACGACCCTTGTAAATTTGTTCATGTGAAGGGTCCTGTTTTCACTGATTCTAAAGAAACATATAGAGAAGCAAGATCAAAAACTAAAATTCAGCTCAAGTCGTATTTTTCCTTGTGTTTCTAAATCTATTGAATTAATTTCTAATATCTGCAAGGTATGAAATAATCATGCGCAACTGAAATAACAGGAAGGTGTAAAGAAATAGAGCTAACGAAGGATAGCTTAAATTGAACAAAAAATAGAACATGAATGCAACTTTTTGACTTATAGTAGCAACAACTGCATTCCATCTCTACTTTGTAACAAAAAAGTTCAAATTAGAGACAACAAGAGGATACCTCAACTGGGGGATACCTCAACATGGAGGAGTCCTCAAATGGGGAGTCCTAAACACGGGGATTCCTTAAAAAGGAGATTCCTCTACTAGAGGATTCAAGTAAAAAATAAATGACAAACAATTCTTACTATTTGCTTCCGCTAAGTTTCCTGGGGAATTCTGTAAATTGGACCTTCAATGAAAGCACGATGTTGATAAAAAATGAAACTATAATATGTGGAGACAATATATATATATATATATATATA
>WIPJ01001883.1:33206-72917 GCA_018155075.1 Cassiopea andromeda
CCCTGACCACCATGCACTGCTCTAGCTGGCTTGTCAGCTTTCTACTAGGCTATTATATACAGTAAATACAGTAGTGGGTCACTTAGAAGGAGCTGAGACGCTGCTTTGAGAACGCACTGGAGTGACATAGGGCCCAGTACACCATAGAACGTACCACGGGAGTGAGTTGGTACATATCCATTCCACGGCTATCACACTGTCGTGAAAGGCTGCAGCGGGCACTGGGCTCTTGTTTCGGGGACTTCTGTTGCGCCTTCCCAGCATGTTCTCCGTATTTAATATGCATCATGCGTTGCCTCTTATTAAGTCGTTGTGATTGAACAGAGTTGAGGGCAGTGATGTGTCGAGACACCTTCTTTTGGGGGGGGGCGTTCTGACCAATTGACCAACTATTGTTACTAAATTGTTACTAAAAAAAGAAAAGGTCACAGAAAATATTGTGGCCAACCCTCGCTGCCAGGCTAACTTTTTTGACCAACTTTCTTGCAAATTTGAAAATATTGGGGCGCGATGCCCCCTCCACGCCCCCATCGGTACATCCCTGATTGAGGGTAATGTCAAACTTTACTGAAGCGCTGATTCAGAATTGAATATAGTATAATTCCTCTGTAAATAGCTTACATTTTGATTTATGATAATCACATCAAAACTTCACATGAAGTCCTTTCTGATCTCAAGCTCGCCCAGTTTAAAATACACACTAAGCAAGCATCAATCAAGTATTTACAGTTTTAAGGGTCGGTGGGTGGGTAAGGCAAAAGGCGCGCATGCGCGTACAGGGTGGGTGGTTCTGTAGCCCGATCGTAAAATTCACTTCGGGTTAATTAATTGCCAATTAACGTACAACGGAGAATGTAATAGAGGTGAAGGCGAATTCACGAGCCAACGAAAAACAAGCAATATCATTTTGAAAGCCACAAAACCTCACATAATAGATGATGATACTAAAATATGGTTGGCGCTATAATTAACTCAAGTTCTGCCAAATCTCTACAAAGGAAAACATCTAGGCCAATTAATATGCAACAGAGAAAATAGTATTTTGATCTCGGACCTGATATTTTCTAACTGCTTCCAAACTTCCAGCAAACGTCAGCTTCACATATATGATATGATAATGATATGATAATTTATTATTTATACACGATTCTACCCTTCAGCTTTTTTATTTTACATCATAAAACACAAAATTCCAAGTAGGTAACATTTACAATAGTCTAAACAAATAGAAACAAAAAGAGTAGGTAACAAAATTTATATCCTAGGACACTGTTCTTCCAGGGGTTGTGTGTCCAGGGGGACATATTAGTCTTTTCATAAGAAAGTGGTTTACAGGAAGCAGTACTCAGTTGCTCAAAAAGTTCAGAACGTTCAGTACTGGGTTTCTGAGACCTAAGAAAGGTAATAAGTGTATACGTTTTGGAAATTCAATTTATCTGTGTACAAAATGTTATGCATGCTTTGTTGGCTACCTTCTAAGAGGGCCAGATTCTGTTATTTGCTAAGGTTTATCATCGTTTCAGGTGAACATGGACCTTTTCTCCTTCGAAAAAGTTGGGAAAATTTCAGTAAGTAGTTTCCCTAATTCCTGTTAGTTAGTTAGTGTTAATCTTTTATTCTTTTAGTGATAGTTATGTTTATGTTATGCTCTTATTATTGTAACGTTGCCATGTCAAGGCGTTCTTTCTAGAGCCCGTGGCTATTTCTCACTTTCTCAACTATTAACTATATACAAATCCCAGATTCGTCCTTCTCTGGAGTACTGCTCTCATGTCTGGGATGGTGCTCCTAAATCTTCTCTCCGTCTCCTTGACAGAGTCCAGTCTAAAGCTATCCGTCTCATCAACAATCCAAACCTCATCAATTCTCTACAGTCTCTCTCCCACCATCGTCTTGTTGCAGATCTTTCCATTTTCTACCGCTATTTTCAGACATTGCTCTCAGGAAATCATGAATATTATTCCTGACCCATTGAAGCGTGCTCGAACCAGCAGAAGCTCTACCTATTCACACCCTTTCCAAATTACACCACCTAATCCACAAACTCTAGCTCACAAATCATCTTTCATTCCTAGAACTTCTCATCTGTGGAACTCATTGCCACCCACTACTTTCCTTGAATCCTACAATTTGTCATCTTTTAAATCTAACATCAACAAACTTGATCTTATCCCCTCTCTACTTAAACTTCCCCATTTTCTCAGTTTTTCCTTTGTCGGGGCTTTGTTATAGGCCCTACGGTCTTTCCCCGACATTACTTACAAAAAAAAAGAAAAATTTATGATTACTGATTAGTGATTTCTGGTTAGTGATTACTGATTATTGATTACTGATTATTGATTCATGATTCAACAAAAAGTTGGTTATTTAATGCGTTTGCACTAAATAAATAAAAAGTAAGTGGCCGAAATAAACTATAATTAAATACAAAGCGTGTTTCTCAAATAAGGAAAAAAGAGGCATCAGTATGAATTAGCATTCAGATGATTACCAACCCAGAAGTCTATGAATTATTGAGGTCACTAGCTAGGTGTTAGGATTGAGGACAATTTCTGGGCTAAAGACCATTTGCATAACCAAGATAATAACAGAGAACGATATGCTATCTGCAGTGTTGCCTAAAGATCGCTTCTAAGAGTGAGTCCCTACTTGGTAACTAGTTTGTGATGGGACTATAACCGAATGATGAATTAGCAAAACTAACGCAAATATGAATACAAGAGGAATGAGCTATTTACAGGGCAGGGGGTATGCTCATCCAACAGTAGTATTCAGGGACTCGTGCCCAGGACACTGAGTAGCGTGACATTGATGTGTAAAAGTGCTTTGCGTGGAGATATCTTGTCATGTTCTGTTGTGCACCAGAAGGTCGACATTCATTAAAATGTTTTCTATCAAACACATACGGAAATATTACACGGGGTGTAGAGTTCTTTTCGTAAGAAAGCTTTTATGGTCAGTATTGAAAACTTCTTAATTTTTTCATGATTACAATATAAAAAAAACATTCTCAAGAATTTCTTATAGCAATTTTTTCTAAAATCTGCTGCAAAACGCCTGAAAAAAATAACAACTAGAATAAAAGATGATATATTGAAGAAGGCAAGCGTCCAAAATTAACCAATCCATGCGTTACAGAGCACTGACCCCAATGGCGCGCTGGGTGATTACTTTCTAGGGGAGACTTTCATGATCGAGAAAAACAATACTCCCATAGAGCCGGCCTAGGCAAAAAATAGCGGCCCTCAATATGTTGAAAAATCACGATAGCGTTCCTTACAAAGGATTCTCAAAGAAGAAACGCTTCCTCACATCCCGGCCAACACGCCATCGATTCTCTCACCGTTTGAATTGGATATTGATCTGTGGTATAACGGGACCATTATCCTTAGCTCACGCAAGACGATATGAAGTATGTTAGCTAAAATATGTCAATGAAACATCGCGTGTCCAGAGGGTGCGGTCCTCGTTTCATTCAAGGTTTCATTCACAGACTACAACACGTCAACAAATCACACGCAAGTGCTTCCAATATCAGGACTTATGTTGTCAGTCTCAAATATCAAATCCATTGAGTTTGTTTTACAGCTGACTGCGGCTTGTGCAGCTGCAATGTAAACCCTTGAAAGCCCCTTACTTATCCGCAGTAATAGTGTTTGCATTCACGCGAAAAATTTACAAAAACTAATGATAGAACTTTCCAAGTCAACAAATCATCTTAGTCCATCGCTTGTGTGGGAATTTCATGAAAAAAGGTGTGTAGTGTATAATCTAAGGACGAAAAACCTTTGCAAATTACCTACAATAAGAAGTACAAGCTTTGGGCTGGAATCACTGGCTATTAGGGGGAATTTCCTCTGTACTACCCTAGATGACAGTATAAAAAAAGATCCAACTCTTCTGGCATTCAAAAATAAGATAAAAAACTTGGTCTGGAAAAGAATGCACCTGCAGCATCTGCCACTAACTTGTTGCTTTAGTATATGATACATTGTATATAGTTATTTGGTTTCTTTGGGTTGTAAATAATTTGTTTAAATTAGTATTAAGTTACTATTGTAAAAATCAGCTTTAAATATGGATATATGAAATATAAAATGAAAGGGCGTCTACAAGGGTTTCCTCATGGTGGGGCACAAGCTCATATGGTTCTCAAACCTATACAAGATTTTTATCAAAACGCTTCAGAAAAGGCGCATCTGCAATGATTTGTCCTCCTTGCATACATACAGCCAAGTGAAATGGGTACACTACAAGTGAGACAACCAAAGAATCTAATGATGAGTGTTAAGACAGATACTGGGGCCTGGTGAGGCATTTGCTCCACCAGTCAGTACGTTTAAATATGCCCTGACATTCTACTACTATTCCTACCATCTTCTAGGAAGACTTAGCTAATGCACTGAGCAATTTCTGGAAAAACAGTTTCCCTTCTTGAATAAGGAAGGGAAACTGTTATGCCAGAAATTGCTCAGTGCATTAGTCCTTAGTAGTCGACAACTTACAAATTCATTGAGTAGAAGTCGACAACTCATCCCACAGACGATGCTTCTTACTTATCGACAACATTTAGTTGTCAACAACAAAATATATTCGTCTGTGGAGGCCCTAAGAACCCATGTCAAATACTCCTGATAACTTCAAGCACTCCTGATAACCAAGCTGATACCATCGATATAGAACACCGTGAGGTTCAGTAACCTCTTTACCTTCTTCGTTGCAGTAAAAATTTATCTTCATACTTTCACCTGTTCGTTTTGTTTGCCTAACAGCATTGCCAGCAAAACTTAAATCTCATCTTCTATGATCCTTTAACAATCTTCAAGAATAACAGGCAAAATCTCCCAAAAAGACAAAAATTACAAGCTTACTATATTTCATTAATATTCTATTATTCCGAAGCAAAACGGCACGCATTCCTATTGGCATAATTGATTCGTGACATAATTGTTTGTGAACTCACGGCCTTTCGTCTTGACCAAACTTTTGCTACGACAGAAAGCAATTAAATTCTGTGTCACCTAATTTTCACTTAAGAAAGAACATCTAATTTAAGAGAATAAACTGTTATATAATACACAGGCGTAGGAGGACTTAAAATTTAGAGGGGCTGTAAAATTCCTGCCCGACTGAGTAAGGCGATTTGGAGAGCAGTCAGTAAAGTTGCACAAATTACCTACTGTTCTTTCATAAATTTTCCCGAGTGTAGCAGATTTCTGCCCCACTAAAGAGGCTGCAGCCCCCCACTACCCCTTCTCCTACGCTTATGGTTATATAAAGGTGAGTACAGTACCTGAAGATCAAATAAGGTTCTTGAGAAACTCAAACAGGTCATATTATTTCCTACCTATTACAGTTATATTGCAGTGCAAATTTAGCGCCCTGATCTTGAATAGTGAACTGAAATAAAAAATGCCTCTTCACTGGCTACTTTCCAAAATTTGCTGATGCAATCTTTGAAAAATCAAGGAGTGTGAGAGTTCTTGTACATCATTAAACTTTTTATTTTATTTTCTAATCAGAACATATTGTATATTAATTTTCGTTTATCTTGGTACTGAACTGTATGTAGATTAGTTGGGATTTTAGGCAGGGCACATTGTAAATCAGTTTTTTCTTTTCATTACTGAATGTATTAACCTGTATAAATAATTAAAAATCAATTAATCAATCAACGGGATAAAACAAACAGGTAGATAGACAAAGGCCAGCAGCCATGTAGAGATACTCAGATAGATAGAGAAAAGAATGAGAAGAGAAAAGAAAGAAAAAAGAAGGAGACATATAGGGGGGAGAGAGAAAGAGAGGAGAAACAAAAGGGAAAGAAGTGCAGCACGCGATTCAATAGTAAAATCCTGTCCTAGAGCGACTTTCAAATGATAAAGGGCAAGCTGGCGGTAAGCTCTACATATTTTGTATAAGAAACTTGGATCTGCAACTAGTACTAAAAGTTTCTTAATTTGACGTTAATATTTTGACAGTCCACCACTAAAAGCTTCTTAAGTAGTTTATTATTTTCGAGACTGAAACTCTCTTATTATTTGAAAGTTGAACACTTCTGGGTGGATATAACGGATCAACGTCACGAATAATGTTCAAGCATCAAAATAACAACTGAAAATTTTTCCCAAACAAAACTCGTACAAATTGACGAAGGAAAGCAAGCCAATGTACTTTGTTTTAGACAAATTGATGTACCACAGCTTCTTAACTTTTCTTAAACAAAGTACTAGAGTTTCTTAACTTTTGACCGGCCTAGTAATCGTTTCTTATAAAACAAGTTTCTTATAAAAAACACGTGTATACAACAAATCTTTGTTTTTCAAAGAAAACTTCATACCCTCCTAGCATTCTGTACGCACTCTCTAAACTGCGAGACAAGCTTTGAACAGCGCAATGGATGTTGTTTTTTCTGTCTATAACAATCCAGCACATCTTCTTGTAACTCTTTACATAAAAAATTTGTTTGCAGCGGCCTAAAATTGAAAGTCAAAGAAACTTAAAAGAAACTATGAATGAAACTTTTCGCCTGAATCGACAGACAATCGACAAACAACAGTCTGGAATAGCTCTGAAGTAAATGAACGTAATATAACTATTGGCTCAAAATTGAAATGTATTTTTTGCATTTGACCATTTAAGGTAAGACTGATACAAAGTGGACTCAACACTAAAGTGAAAAAATACCAAAAAAATACCAAAAAAACATTTATTCTATCCTTCAAAACCTGTTTCGAGTGTCTCATTAGTCATTTCTTTTTAGTGAGTAATGTCCGGGAAAGGCTGTAGGGCTTATAACAAAGCCCCAACAAAGGAAAAACTGAGAAAATGGGGAAGTTTAAGTAGAGAGGGAGACAAAATCAAGCTTGTTGATGTTAGATTTAAAAGATGACAAATTGTAGGATTCAAGGAAAGTAGTAGGTGGCAATGAGTTCAACAGTTGAGAAGTTCTAGGAATGACAGATGATTGTGAGATAGAGTTCGTGGATTAGGTAGTGTAACTTGGAAAGGGTGTGAATAGGTAGAGCTTCTGGTGGTTCGAGCACGCCTCACTGGATCAGCAATAATATTCTTGATTTCCTGAAAGCAATGTCCGTGAAAATAGCGGTAGAAAATGGAAAGAATTCGTGCGAGAAGCGTGTCGAACGAATTCTCGCAACATCATTGGTAGGAACTCTTCGAAGGCGATTCCTTTGCTAGCCAATCAAGATTTGGCGCCTATGCTGTTCCAAGCACTTTTCACAGGCATTGCAGTAGTAGAGAACCTTAACTTTAAAGACTCTTATAGTACAATACGGAAACAAACTAAGAATCTGTACAACTTTAAGTGTTCTATTTTCATCAGAAAGAAAAGGATAATAGAATCGATTCACAAAGACTTCTTCATAGAATTACGAAACTTTTAAGAAAGTTTCAGGAAATCTTAACTGCTAGAAAAAAGTCAATAGCTACGAAACACTAACCAATACAGTCCATGCAAAAAAAACTTGCAGACTCTGCAATTAATACTGTGGGGGATATTGTATAAAAATCGTGCTACTTGCTTCGAATTTATTTTTTATGAGAAATTTGGACGAGAGCAACTTCATTTGCATATCAAAGCAGCATCTGAGAATGACACACAACGAACTGGGTGTTGGTGGCTAAACACTCTTGCTGCAAAAATACACGCCAAATATGACCCTTTCTTTGGCCAAAAAGCGGATAAGCTCTTGCTGCACGAATACAAGCCAAAAATGACCCTTTCTTTAGCCATAAAAGTGGGTAAGAAGACAATATGTCGCCCACTGAAATTGGATAATTCACAAAAATGTATCTTGCTATATTTATCCGTGGAAACAATAAAAGCAAGTCCAATCTAATCTCTTCAATAGGAAATAGTGTAGGAGGTGGATTTCGGAGGATTTCATCTAGCATTATAGTTTATAGGATGCTTCGTGAGAAAAAACAACCATCCCACATGTTCAGACTTCCAAATAAAAAGCTACATAGTCAGCTAGGTACTGGATACACTACTCATTTCTTCAACAAATTAGTGGGTGGTCATTCAGTATCTGTCATGGGGGGGGGGGCTAAGGCTTTTTGAGAGGGGTATGCAACAACAATTCAATTTAAGGAGGGGGTTTCAAACAAACTATAAACACTTCTGGGGTATGAAACAAACACTAGCTTGTAAGTTTTTTCAATAAGAAAACCATAATTTTGCCTGAGCCTCAATTTTCTTAACTTTTCACGAAATTGAGTCTGAGATTTTCTAAAATTTTTCTTAACTTGTACTGAAATAAACTGGCTTAAACTTTCGTAATTAATATTGTATACTTGAGTTTGAACTCCATCTTCAACATTTTGAATGCAATAACGACGAAATATCGATTTTTCACTAAATTTTGGAAACTGAGCCTCGTGATGTTCCTAAGATATTCTTAAGAATTTGACCATTTGAGCCTCATTTTCTTATAAACTTTTTTCTTATAAAAACAACTTGTATTTCAAAATATTATAAATACTTCAACTTTTCAAATAGTTTACAGTTTCAGTCATCATCTGATGATTCTACAGCATTACTATCACATAAAGCAAGTTATTCTCCAATATGAAAGCTCACAACAAATTGGAAACGAAACAAATACGTATGAACTGCACATAGTTTGGTACCCGAAATAAAATCCAGATGCGGTTAATGTGATAGGATGCGTCTAATTGGCCCCAAGTGTGACCAATTAGGACCTATTAACCATTGTTTACCTGGAGAGTCCAAGTGGGAAAATGAACTCTTTTTGTCTACACAAGACTGGGTTTTGAGACTCAAGCCGAGTATCGGATAAAAAAGGCTTTACGTATGTCTGAAAATGTTGCCATTTTTTCGTGCTGGAATGAGGGGGGAATGAACTATTTATTAGATCTTTTTGAAAGGTATCAAGTAAATTTTTGAGCTTTAGTGTGGATACCACACTTTATTTGAAAATTAAGAAAAACTTCCACCCCCTTCTGTGACAGATAATTAATGACCATAGAGCCAAAGTTACAAAACTTCCACTCCCTTCCACTCTCTTAGTGCCAAAAGTTACAAAACTTCACCTTAGCATCTTCTGCACGTCTTCAACGCCTCTATCAAATTCAACTTTCATGGACTCGTCTCTTTCTTCTAACTGCAAATTAAAATAGAACAAGATATTCCAGAGTTCGTACAGCTTTTGTAACAAACAAGTACCCTGATTTGTCGTTTAATTTGCACAGTTTTGCCTGCCCCATAGGGTGAATATATATATATATATATATACATATATATCCCTGATTTATTTCAAAATGTTATTTTCCAAATAGATTTCGGATTTACGAACTCTATGATACTTAGTCAAAAGCGCAGGAGGCGGGGGGCAGGGGGGCTACAGTCACCCCAAGTTGGGCAGAAATCCTTTCACTCGGGAAAACTTTCTGAAAGTACAGTAGGAAATTCGGGCAGAAGGCTTACAGAAAGCTTACAGCCTCCCTAAATTTGACGTCCTCCTACGCCGATGTACTTAGATAGGGAAAAATGTAAAAAAAGCATCTTTAAAAGCATGAAGAACCATGTGCTTGACATAGCAAGTGCACTGCTATTGAGCAGATAATTATATATAATTGAGGGGCTCTCATCTAACTTGCTCTTGGACCACTAGGAGAGTCCTCCTTTCAGAATTCCATTATTCCTGCACATTAGACAATGCTACATACGCATTGGTAGGTCCCGAATAAGCGTACTCTCGCTTATTCTTTTAGAAAAATTTTCCATATCCTCATGCTCTTATCAGGCCCACTACTTATCAAATTTTCACTTTTTCTAGGAAAGACCTGCAAAAAGTTGGTACTTTTGTCGAGTTACTCCAATAATGAATATCAGGGTTCGTATTGTGGTGGGTAGATGAAACTTAAGGACTTTTTAGGGAGTTCCTAAGGACCAAAAAAATAATTTTTCAGGAGTATAGTTTGTGCATTTTCGCTAAAATGCAGGAATATAAGGAATTTTTAAGCGCCCTTAAAAACGTATATTAAATATAAGGAGCTTTTTTAGGAGTTTAATGAGTATCGCAAACCCTGTGAGATATATGCTGCAAATTTCCGCAAAATATTTGCTTGCAGAGATGCTAATCGGGGCTATTTGTATCTGTGCTCGTTGTTGTACAGTTAGCCCAAACTTCCGATCCCCCCGCTTATTTCATCTTGAGGAATTTCCCAGCCCCCCTGCTTATTAGGACCCCCTCCGTTTATTCGGGAACTTAGAGTAGATTATTAACTGTAGCTGTGTATAGTACTATGTATTGTGTTGTCTTAATTTAATCGAATTTTAAATATCATGAAATGAAAAGAAAAATGAAAAAAATGATTACCATTTTTAGATATTCTTCCTTTTGCTTCTTTTCATCTTCAAGTTTTTGTGAAGACTGCTCCAGCTGTTTAGACTGTTGCTCAATTGTTGAAGAAGCATCTGAAATCTAATACACATTACAATAAAATAAGCAGAGATAATCTTTTTTAAAATTGGTAACATTAAAATAAAATTGACTTGTAGCGCGGGGTGAGTGGCCAAGCGGTCCAGCCAGTTCCATTAGCTTAGCTGAAGTTAAGCATGGCTGTCTACGGTCAGAAACTGGATAGGTGACCTCCAGATGAACGACCAAAACAGCTCACCCCACCGTCCTTCGGAAGGGACGTGAAACTAGGGGTCCCATGCCTGGATGCGGCATGCATAGTAGGCCTAAATTAGCTGAAAAAGCTAAGTATATCAGCCTACTCAAATTAAGTAAACAACAACAACAACAATGTGAATTCTACTTCCTTTTCTCACTTGGTTCGTTCTCATCATACGAAATAATACAGTACTGCCTTGCTTACGCCTCGAGTCCGACCCGGTGCCATGACTAAATGTTCGCTCACTGTTCACCCAGCAGCAAATGGGTACCCGGTGGTAACACTGGGGAAATAAAGGCGGCCAGGAAAGGAACTGGCCACCCTACCTCACATGCCGATGACTCAGGATAATTGTCCTCTCTAACGGGCACTCCCCATACGTACGAAAGTATACGGGGTTATCTTTGCATTTACCATAAGTGAGACATAGTGGAAGAGAAATTGTCGAAGAATTTAATTACGATTTAAAACATCTTGTTTGGATAGCAAAATGAGTATTCGCTCACATTACAATTTTCATTTTTATACGTCATCATCTTCTTCTTGCTTTTGCTTTCGTCCCCCTACCCCCTCTCCCCATTAAGGACAAAAAAGGGTGCATCTTAGAAGACTTAAGGCCCATCTCCATTTCACTCGGATTTCAGGTTTCAGACGCGAAAGTGATTGTTTCCGGTCTTCTTCCGAACGTTTCGAACATGTAAGACAATGGAAATCCCAAACCCAAAGCAAGTAAATATGAAGCTTTAGCTTTGGGTCGAGCAACTAAAACATCGTAAATGATCTATTGTAGGTATCAAACTGGTTAAACGCTAACCTAAGCAGAACTCACGGCCGCTTTCTGTTGCTTCTACATCATACCTTAATACGTATACGCAAATCTGGGTTTTTACATTTCCATTTCTAGTTGTGATTCTCCAATCATTTTAAACCTAAGTCTACCGTTTTTTATGTAAGGCTACCGTTTTTATTGATATCTACTTCCATACACGCTTTGTTCGTTAGATAATATATCTCTGAACTGTACAGTTTCTTCGTTCAGACAGCACAAATTTTCTCAAAATGGCACAATTAATAAAAATTTGAATGGGAAAGAGTACGGCAAAAACCCAGTAACTAATGACACGTTATATTTTGTACTTTTTGAATTCAAAAACCAAACTCAAAACCAGCAGCGTGCCGAATGACTTGAGTGGGTGGCGAAGCCTTCCGACTTACCGAAAAGCAATGATCACAACGTCAGATTTTGCCGAAAAGTCAAACAAATTCCGACAAGCCAATTTACCGATGGCTTCGGCAAAAATTGAGGGGGTGTGACACCCCCACACCCCACCTCGGCACGCCCCTGCTCAAAACAAACCTTCTCATATAATATCTCCTTTTCATTCTTCTCTTCTCTAAGCTGTTTATGTGCTGTTTCAATCATCTCTTGTTTCTTCTTCAATTTCGACCCTGCTAATAATTCAAGTTCATTTAACTTCCTCTTTAATTCGCTAATTTCGGAATTGCTCTGCTGCATTGTCTCCTTGATATCCTTAAGCTTGGAACTGTTTTCTTCGTTATCACTCGCCGTCCCCATCTGCTTGATAGCCATCTTCTCTCCATCACTTCGTCCCTGGATAAAAACAAAGACATATAAATGATACCAATTTGAAAACATGACAGCTGAAATGCCAGTAAAACTGCAGGGATGACTTCATGGTGTGGTGTGCTCATAAGAGTAGGAGGCGGGGGCAGGGGGGCTGCAGCCCTCCCAAGCTGGGCAGAAATCCATTTTACTCGGGCCAATTTTAGAACGTTTACAGCCTCCCCAAAATTTGATGTCTTCCTATACCCATGGGTGTGCTGAAAGACTTGTGAGTAAAGGTGTAGGAAAAGAATTTACCAACGGGCTAAACAATTTCCCAGAATCACCAATAACCAGTGATGTGTTCAGACACCTTCTGTTGGGGGGGGGGGCATTTTGACCAACTGACCAACTATTGTTACCAAGAAAAAGGTCACAGAAAATACTGTGGCCAACACTCTAGCAGCATGGCTGACTCTTGACCAACTTTCTTGCAAATTTGAAAATAATGGGAGCATGACACCCCCCACACTCCCATCTGCACATCCCTGCTAATATTTTAAAACAGATTTTCAAGAAGACATAACTCTTTAATGAATTAAGACACTGAAGTGAAAATTTGCAACTTTTCATACTTCATAACAAGGTCTCAGATCCATTCTGAGGTCATGATGGTTACAATGAATGGACGGTTTAGCATGAGAGGACACTTTAGATGGTGCCAACAAAAATAAATGATGATCATACTGTGATATATTTGTTATTTTCAAAGAGTGACTTATGAACAACAACTTTTGTGAATTTCATGCCCAGGCAATTGTGTATTGAAATCATGTTATTGAGATTGAGTTTTTGACCTGTTTTATGAGTTGTTTTACCACTAGCTTAATAGTTTGATTTTCTGGATGGCTATTATGAAATATTACACATGCTGTAATGAATGATGAGCTATAGACTCAAAATGTTTCTGCAGCTAAAAGAACAGCCTTTGAGCTTTTTGAAGCCACTGCATTACAAAACTTGAATAAAATACAATAGGGATCTCACAATAATAATGATCTTGAAAGTATTCTTGAAAAAGTAAAATACCTTTTGGTATGCATCATTCAAAATCTGTCTTAAGTTTTCTTCTTTCATTCTGATTTCATCATCTACAAATACAATTTATAATTGAAATGAAATACTATCTATATTATAGAACTATCATATGTGGCTGTCAAGAATTTTCATCAGACACACAAATTGTATCTACTGAGCACAACACAGCTCTCTGGAAGATCAGCCAAATGGTTTTAAGGATTAAGGGATTTTGCTGTTATAACCATATATTCTAGACTAGGCACTTCAGTTTGCTGGAGAGTCACTTAATTATTGCTAAATTAAATGGCAAGAAAAATGAACACCAGAGAGATCCATTTAGACAAAGACACATAAAGAAAGGAGAAAAAAGCCAGATGAAAAAAATTTTTTAATAAAAAGAATTTGAGCAATCAGCCTTGAAGCATGTTTCATAAAACCAACACCTACCTGCAATATTGTCATATATCTCCTTTCCTTTTCCTTTGCTGAGTCTTGCCATCACTTCCTGAGATATCTGAAAGATTGATTTAAATTCTGCTGAAATTCAAGAGTATGTGGTTACAAGCTACATAGAAATAAATTGCATTCTTTGATGAAAAATAGCCTCAAAAAGTAATTCTCTAGACTCAAGACACCCCATCCTAATTGAATATCTGTAAACAACTGAGCACCATAATTTACACTGATTCAAATATATCTTTAACAAAAATTTTATAAATGTGTGAAATTTCCCTTCATAATATCTTAAAAGGCAACTGAAGAACAATCGAAATCTAAACATTTAATCACTTAATGGCTCCATGACAATAAAAAGGAATTAACAAGAAAAGAATATTAGTTACAAATGTAACAGATTGCAATTCATGGCAATAATGATAAAGCCAAAAAATTAGCACTAGGCTAAACACTAATGACACTAAACTATTTGCATCAAGAATGAATGAATTGAAGCTGCAGGAAATGGAAAAGCTTTAAAATATAGGTTCTAAATATAGAAGAATATAGCAGCCACTGAAAGCGTTATCCATTCTTCCAAACAACACCACAATGCCTGCTATGCCAGTGTGATCTTCATTCCTTTCCTTCATCACACGAACACAAAAGAAAAGGGAGAAGATTGCGTATTCTTCTCACGAACTATCGATCTGCAGTAATACGATCTTTTCAGACGAAGAATCCATAATGGTAGATATGAAACTCTCAAGAAAGTCCAGAACTATCCCCCATTCCTATTCCGGCTGGAAAAATTACATTGAGAAGTAATCTTTGTTATTATCTCTACCATTACATCTAATTTACGCCTTGAGATCATATGATTGATGGGGGTATTAGCGTCTGTTTCATGGATTTCACTTTACTGCAAGGACCAACCCGATAACATAGTATTTAAGAAATACTCTTTCCACCTGCACAGTTCCATCCTCTGTCCTCTGCATGGATATTCTCTTTGCTGTTGACTCTCCATTCCCCATACTTGCTGCTGTATATAGATCTATGCATAAAATTTGTACTATCCAAGATAAGTAACGAACAACATCAATTCAGTGACAGCTGTAGGCGTCCACGCTCACCGCCATTGCTGTTCCATAGACTCGTTTTCAGCAAGTGGTTCATCGGAACGAGATTCCCGTTACCCCTGGCTACCACGAAGCCATCTGGAACAAGAAGCCATTACATACATGACCATAGGCTTTAAATGAACAATCTCTTCCGTGCGACATCAGCAACAGATGACAAGCGCGATTCGCTGTGTTAAATGAAATAAATTAAAGATTCACATGGTCTTATGGTCTTTGGGTTTCTTACAAAGACTCTGAGGGCCAGACATAGAGAAAATGGCGACACCCACCAGAACTTCTAGGAGCTCGAAGTCATCGTCTGCATCAAGCAGCAAACTGGAAAGAAAAACCCCTGACGATTTGAAGCCAGCGTCACCTATCAAAGTAGGAGATTCAAAGTCGACAGAAGCAGTTGATCCCCAGTATGAGGCGGAAAAAAAGAGATCAGAAAAGAAACGTGCAATGAGATCAAAGCAGCTAAATACTTATGCAGTGTCAATGTATGGTTCACCACAAGAGAAAGAGGAGCAAAGGTAATACCAGTCAATACAGGACAGTTTTTTATTGCCATTTATGTACGTAGCAATTTCCTTAGTTCGTTCCAAGGGGTGGGAGACTTTCAAGTCAAGCATGTAGTAGGTGAAAGTGCCCTGGACGGACAAAACTTGCCTTTGCCATCAGTTTGGGGGTTAAAAACCTCATTTCATTACTTACATCTCCAATTTAATAATTCTGCTAGAGAGCAACGCAGAATTTTCATTTGGAGGACATTGTCCCTCTGTTTTCCCTCTAGATACATGCCTGCGTTAAGTAGGCAAGAAGTTCTGTTAGGTACTAGGTAATACAGGCAGAAACTATACAGAGAGGAAATTAGATCCACTTAGGTACATATTTGCAATTAAAGTTTTTATTATGAATCATTTGATTATGAACTGCTCTGCAGTATAACTTATTTTGGTAATAATACATTCTAAAACCAAGTGTCATATCCACTCAGTGGAAGTATTGGCTTGCTTTTTCCTTCATATAGTTCCCTTATTTTCAGTCTTCTCATCTGCTATAAGATATACTGAGACCTTTTCTTGCTATTTAATGTGACATTTCCAGAGTTCAAGATGACATACCACTTTTAAGATGACATACCAATTGGAAGGCATAACCATTAAAGACACAACCATTGATTTATGTCTTCATTGGTTATGTTTTAAAATTGGTATTTCAGTTTAGAATTGGTATGTCATCTTGAACTCTGGAAATGTTGCATTAAATAGAAAGACAAGATTTCAGTGTTTTTTGTTGTGGCTCTTCTATTGAAGTTCATAATCCAGCTGCGTTTTCCAAGAAGTGCTGCTATAAGATAGTACAATATGCTGGCTAGTATCCTTGGTAGTTTCAGGGAATAGCCCATTCTGACATATAGTATACATGACTATGAATGTTACAGTCAAGGATAAACTGTAATGATTAGCATTCAACTCCCTAAAAACTTCTCTATCTCCCTAAAAGGAGAGAGCAACGAGAATGCCTACTGAAACAAATTCACCAGAAAGAAGAATCTGCAAAGATGACATTGAAAGAAAAAGTAAAGGAAAGTGAAACTGCTGTTGCTTTTGACAAAGAATGTTTAGAAAATGATAGGAAAGAACAGATGAAGAAAGCATCCTATTTAACACAGTTTAGAGATGGAAATAAACAGGTTTGTCACTTGTAGCAAAGTGGTGTTATATTAGCTAGTATATTTTGTGTTGTGTTGGATGTTCCGTTAGCTTTCATGTTTTGTGTGCCAATCTTACATTCCAGTAGAGTCTTGTTGAGTGTTGTAAACACCCTTTCTGGACAATGTGTTGTATCTGTCTGTTTGTCATTTGTCATATACTGTGTGACTATTATTATTTATTCTGTGTTTAATGCATCAGAGTTAGTCTTTGGTTTTCATCAAAAGATATAAGATCAATGAGTCATTTATATTTCCAGTCTAAGTTAGGCATAGGCATAAGGATGCCTCCAGGCACTGAGGTGTATCCATCACCCTGGTACCACAAAATGTTACACACTTATCATTAATGATAAACCCAAATTACAGAGAATTTTTGACATGATGCTAAACAGGCAGTAGCATGAGGTTATCTAAATGAGAGTTAGGTACCTCATCTATAAAACAGAATGGTTACTGTTCTTTTTCAATTGTCATTCTTAGGAGTTTGATTGTATGTCAATAAGTTGTAATTGTGCATGTAATTGTTTTATACAAGTAAAAATGTGACAGTACTTTAAGTATTTCTATATTTCTTTTTATTATTTAAGAGCAATACTACTTTGGTAATTGTTCTTTCCACCAATCATCCTTCATTCTAGTCTCCTGCATAGAATCTTCCATCTAGGCTCTCTTTTTCATACCATTTTGAAAGATTACCAAGTTTGCACTAAAATTTAATAATTTTAGTAGCCACTGAGTAGCATTCAATTTCTACTTCTCAGTTGATAGAGGCAAGAGCTGAGGAAAGAAGGAGACAAAGGGAGCAAGAAAATTACAAAGATAGGGAATTGCTCAAACAAAATCCACTGAATTGGAGCAACACTCTATGTTGAGAGACATGAAAATCAAGTCTGAAATGGTTTGGCAACTATCTGTAGCAACAAGATTCCAAACCATCTAAAAATACATAGTGTTCTGAAACTTCCTACCATTTCCCTTGCAGAAACATATAATACTCAATTGGCACATTTGTATCAAATTACTTTTTTACAACTTTTTATATATTCAGTTTTTTAAGTAGTAAGTAATAGTTATTTACTCAGCCAGGAGGGTCTCTATGTGGAGCTTAGGGTGCCACAGAGAATGTCACAAATTTCTACATAATTGCTTTCTCTTACATAATGTAGAAGCAACTTTTCTGCTTTACATACACATCAGAAATCATCCCTATTTTGTTGAAGATGTGGCAAATTTGATAATAATTACCATAGGACTACAAGAGAAATATGACAAATAAGCAAGATTTGGCTTTGCATACCCTGGTCAAATATGCTAGCAATAGTTCTATCTTCAACTTATTAAATTACAATAATAGATGTGTACATAAATAGACACATAAGCCAAATAGCATACACAATGCAGTGGCTACAATGTCATATGTTGATAGGATATAATTATGTTCCCAAAAAGCACCTTCCATATGCACTTCCCTCAAAATAAAAATTTGCATTTGGATATTCTCCAGTGTTGGATCATACTTAGAGATACTCTTCAAAAGGCATGTGAATCAACCAGATTTCCATATTCCAGTTGAACGAAACTGATGCACTTTTTATTCTTGGGCAGAATCTATACAAACATGTTCTCTTAGCCAAAATTTTGAACTCATTTCAAGGCTGTCCTTTGTAAATACCCTGCTTTAATACTAGAATTCACTCTTATTTGTTTCCTTGACTACTAGGCTCCTTCACAGCTTTGTTGTGCAAATCTTGCTTTGCAGAGGCATCATCAATTGAAGGTTTTTCTATAGGAAGGAAGGGAGATGTTGTTGAACATGCAGGTGCTTTATATTAGTAGCAGGGGCTGGCTGGCTAAATTGTTTGGCCCTGGCACAGTGTGACTGAGCCAGCCCATGAATTCTAGACACTGTTTATCAGTGGGCAGCAATATCAGAAAAGGCTGCAGATTTCTAATAAATCTGCAGTTTGGATGTCAGTTCTTTCATACATGAATTGGGAATTCCTCCACATTCGGGATTTTAATGTTTTCTCCACCTCATGCAGCCAGCCCTTCAAGCAGTTATCTTCTACACCCAAATAGCCTGACCAGCCAGTCCCCCCTGTACCAAACCCTGTGCTGAAGAAAAGTTGATGCAAATATGTCAACAATGAAGACAAAAAAATTTAGCATCACAAAAAAACACTGACAGGATAGCATGATATACAGTGGGAGGGACAATTGGGGGGCAAAGGATAACATGTCCCCAAACTCTTCCTTTGAAAATGGCAGTAGCATCTGGCATTGGAAAAGTCTGCAAAAACAGCAAAGCCTCAAACTTGTGTACACTGACACTTCTGTTATACATCTAAATATTGGTTCTGTTAGAGTGCATAGTTTTTCTTTTGCTATCTTCCATAAAATATATTACATAGCTCAAGTGGTCAGTCCACTCCTGATTATCAGTAGGCATAAAATTGAGAACGTGAGGTAGAAATCAGTAGCTTAGTTCTAATTACAGCTGTATTAGTTAAAAAGCAGTCCTTCTTATGATCTCTATCACCTATAGTTAATGGAAATGTAGATTCATTATTCTATTTGGTACCAATAGACATTTTCCTTCTCTTATTTGCTGTCTTTCTTATCATACTATGTGAATTATGAAGCAACTAATAATGAAATGATTGCTTGTTTTGAACATCAATTCAATTTATTTTAAATTCCACTATATACAATTTACAGCAACAAATAACTACACAAAGATTAGCAACTCAATAATCACAGAAGCACTTTGTGTTAAGGGGAATTCTTTAGGAGGAACTCTCCTGCTAGTTTGATAACTAACTTGAGGAATGTGGAATTGTCCCTTTTTGTAGCATTTCCACATGTGGAAACAGCTACAGCAAATGACAACCCAAAATAGCCCTCTACATGTCATTCTATCTACATGCAAATGTACCTGAAACTTTACAACTAATATCATGCAAAAATTTCATAACTTTTGGCAGAAATTTGGATAAGACATGCTCACATATTCTGGTAAAAGGATGCAAACATTCAGGCACAGGGATCCCCTGGCCACGTACCATTTGCAATAGGCTCCAAATGTGATCTCACTGTTTCCAGCTTGCGTGTTGTATGACATTTGTATTCTAAGTGTTTCTCTCCATTTTTCTCTAAATGATAAAGAAATAAGTCAAAAAGAACTAGGGTCTGCTCCTAAACAGAAAGTCAAGTTGATTGATCAAATATTTTTTATATGCACTTAATTAATACAAACATTGATACCAAAAAGATGATACCACTGGGTGCAATATCAATGTCATACTCAGTGGGCATTGCTTAAATGGTGCAATTCACACTAAGAGCAAATTGGCTACATCACTGGACAATGATATAACATAATGGCATCACTCCAAAGCAGCCACTTTGATGTATTTTATCCATTTAGTTACCTGGCTACACTACGTGCCCTTAGTGTGAATGCAAACCTAACAAGAAAAATTTTGAATATACCAAATACACAGAAAAGCAAAAGATACAAATTTACAACAATGATAAAATGGTACTAAATGGACCAACAATTTTGGGGAAATCCTATTTGCTTTAAAATTTGCAATGGTGGGTGAGGCCTTGATTAAGTGGTCTAGTTATTTCCATTCCAACCAACAGGATGGATAGAAACTGGATATAAAACTCTCCATTCTAGGCCTTACTTTTCCAATGACATTATGGTTACAAAGTGAGTCTTTAGACTAGTGAAGAGCTGGGATTAGATCTCTTGTGTAATCAGGTGTAAGGTTATTGGTTATTTAAGAAAATAAAGTTAAACATCTACACCATCTTTGGATATCAAGGGATTCCCATCCAAGCTCATTATAAAGTTTTTCATGAGAAGTTCCCACCAAGCACCAGTGGTAACTAAAGCAGTGGTGTATTGAACTGCTTCAAGCTTTTCCATCCAGCTTGACAAATAACTGCTGCAAAAGAGGTCGTATGTTCTGCTGGGGATATCATGAATGACATCACCATAATCAAGTTGTGGTCTCACACATGACTTGTATATAGAACATGTCTTGGCAATTATTTTGACAGCATTCTCAACAAGCCAATACCTTATCATTTATATCCAGTATTAATAAATAATAAAACTATTCACTTTCCTCTTACATCTAAAATCACCTGTTGGTATTTTTTTTAATGAAAAGGGTCAAAATCTAGGAGCAGAGAAAGGGATTCACCCCCAGTATATTGAGCATAACCTTAAATGAAATAAAAAACTAAGATTTATACCTGTTTCCTCAAAGAAGACAGCTGTTCCAAGAGTATCTATAACAAATAACATATTCTGTGAAACTTCAATGTGAAGAACTCAACGAATAAATATTTCCAAGAGAAATCCTACACCAGGAGTGTCAAAATTTTTTGCAGTAAGGGCCAAATACTGAACAATAAACAATGGGAAAGGCCACACACTATAAGTAGCACAGTGATATGCAAATACTGTGTAGATTCTAGCTTGTCTATGTATATGGTGTCATTAACATTGCCCTCCATGGTAGCCATGATGCTGTGCTTTGGACTTATCATTATCAAACGTTTCTTCAATGCTTGCAAAAATTGACAATATATACAGACATATGATATAAAACTAAATTTTCAAAATTTTATTTAGGCCAGTAATAACTAGATAGTGGGCCACATTTGGCTCATGGACCATAGTTTTGACAATTCTGTTCTATACAAATATTCACTCATCCTTGTGTGTGCATATTTCTGTGTGTGCACTAAAATGAATAAAGGAGCATTACCATCATATTCCCCAGAGAAAACATATCTGTTTAATTTCAAAATTGGATTATCTGTGTCTGCTCCCTAGGATTAAAAAATGTAACTCATAATAGATCTGGAAATTGAGAAATTATAATACAAAGTTGGCATTTGCTGGCTGCATAAATACAATAAACAGCACTTCCAGCAGTGGCAATGTATTAGAGAAATCAGGAAGGCATGGGTGCTGAATTTCATGGGTAATATAGAATTTGCCAAGTATTAGCTCAAAACACATTATTTTCAGAAGAATTGGTTTATAAGAACATTGAGGCTGAGCCAAAAAAGCAGTTTTCTTATTGAAATAACATACACCTAGCCTATGGTCAATGATTCAATCGTACCTTGGTGCAACTTGCCTCATCCCCCCTCTCCTTAATAGTAGCCACTAACTTCCAGCACTGGAACAGAAGTTGAAATTTATTTTAGACCTCCAGACACTTACCCAAACATACGAATTATCAGTAGTGCAATCCTTCAGATCATCAATTTCCAGTAGGCCTTTTAACTCAACCAAAACAAATTGTTCCTTGAAAACATTTCGAAAGGAAATTAAATTTTCATTAAACTATTATCAAAAGAAAATATTAAAAGATTATTAAAAGAAAAAAGTCTTGAACCAAGAGCTACAACATTTCAAATATATCAACATATCTATCAAGTTAATCAAAACAGTGCTGATGCTTCACCAAAACAATAAATTGAAAGTAGTGATCATACTTTTGATCAACAGCTGTTTTGACACAAAAAGCTAGTATTCAATGCTTTGAAGAGCCAAGTATATTAAGCCAGCATTGCATATGAATTTTACAAAAATATCTTGAGTCTTAGGATGTCATATTTGCAGTCAGGATTACAGCAAGTTTTGCTATACCAATACAGGACAAGCAGTGCTGATATTTTAGGGAGATTCATGGGGTGGAGTCTCCTTTATTATTTTTGTACTGACTTTGCTTTCCATGTAGATTTACCTTGCTTCAAAAGAGGCTTGTATTGTATTGTAACAATAAATTTTCAACTCTTGCATGGTTATTGAGACCTACCTAATTGTCGTTTACATGAAACCATACTTAACATACAGTATCCTATCTGCATTGTTACAAATACAGGTGTGCTATCAGCTAGGGCATACTCATTTTATGAATTCGTATCTAGAGCCCCATTGTTAACATTTTTTGAAATCATCACTGAGGAAACGTGCAAATTTACTGCAAGATCAAGCAAGAATTATAAATTCAACCTCTTCTTCCCATTCATCTGATGATTCTGCCATCTCGCAACAGTCACGCAAATACCTTTCAGTTCTTGCACCAAGCAGGTCAACCGAAGTTTTTCCAAGGCTTCACTCCATCTTCTTGCCTCTTCTTCGTTTATTATTCTGCGGAGGATTTTCTACTATTTCATGTAGAACCGCACCTATCGAAACTTACCCAAACGAGACACTTTTTTGCCACGTTCAATCCACCAACATGGCTGTAAGTATCGCATTGGAATCAATTATTTATTCCTATTGTTAAATACAAAAGGATACGTCTGTCATGACTATAATTCAATAGAATTTATTGATTCTTTTATCATGCTGCGTAAATAGAGCATATCTTGTTGGCTTCTATACCGGAATACCTCGAGTATTGGACTTAGGCCGCTTCTGAAAGCAATTGTTTGGGAGGTGTTTTTGTTCATAAATTATTTCTTACATCTTACAAAGTGAATGATTATTTTATTTTTCAATAATGAAGGTCTCTGTGATATCAACGGTCAACACAGACCATGAAGATATGATCGTGAGTACATTTATTCAGTATTTATTGCTCAATTTTCAATCTGTGACAGGTCGTGGTATCTTCAATTTTGTGCTGCAATTGCTTGAGCTAAGAATGGGATGAAGAAAACTTCTAGTTTTAAGGGTGATATTTCCCATCATGAAATATAATTATAAAGAATTTAGCTCACTAGAAAAGAGTTCCTCTATGCTATTTTGTCAGATTAAAATGAGAGTATGATTTCCAACCATCATGGTGGAGAATAGAGAATTTTCTCAATCAATGCAAAGTTTTGCCACGACTTGAAGTCAATTAGATGAAACACAGGAGAATATCTATAGCATCGAACCAAACAGTATATCCTCATTTCTTGTTTTATTTTTCATACTTATTTATCTTGATTGTAGACCTCACTTTCTTTTTCTAATTCTGACTTACTTGCTTGATTATTTTTCTTTATGGTGGAAAAAATTAATAAAGCCACTTTCCAATGCTAAAACATTTTGTAGTGACAAGTTTCATTATTATTGCAAGATTATGCTAGATATCTTTTTACTTGTAAGTATAGAAAAATATCATATACTCTAACATAAATGCTTTGTGATACATAGTTCTTTAGTAATACACGTTTTTTTTATAAGAAAAAAGTTTAAAAGAAAATGAGGCTCAAATGGTCAAATTCGTAAGAAAATTGTAAGAAAATCACGAGGATCATTTTCCAAAATTAAGTGTTTTTATAGGCCAAAAACCGGTAGTTCGTCGTTAATGCATTCAAAATGTTAAAGATGGAATTCAAATTCATGTATACAATATTAATAATGAAATTTTAAACCACTGTAGCCAGCTTATTTCAGTAAAAGTTAAGAACAATTTAAGAAAATCTGAGGCTCAATTTCGGGAAATGTTAAGAAAATTGAGGCTCAGGCAAAATAATGATTTTCTTATAAAAAAAAATGTGTAATGGCAATGTTTAAAAATTTGCTGCAGAAGTAGTGGGTTGAGATTGACTAATTCCTGCTTATTTCAGCATGATGCTCAAATGGATTATTATGGTAAGAGACTAGCCACATGTTCTTCAGATAGAAGCGTTAAAGTATATGAAGTTGTTGGAAATAATCAAAGGTTAACAGCCAACCTTCATGGGTATGTTTTTACATTTTATGTAATCTAGTAAAAGATCATTAATAAAAATTACTTAATGTAATAGGATCTCAGAGTGCGCAAAGCCACTAAAAATTACTTAATGTAATCAGGAATCACACAAAGCCACTATAGTAGAATCGTTAGTATGAGTAGAGCATTGAATTTAGACATCATTGGATGCCTTTATTCATTCTATATTGGTAGAACAGCTAGTCTTTGTTGTCATATAAATATTTTCCTGTCAATTGTTTTTAATTAGGATTTACTTAAAAACTCCTACTCAAATCAAGATACAGAGGCTGATTGTAGGATCATATAGTATTCGCAAGTTGATTGTAACTACATAAGTATTTTTTAATTGTAGTTTTGTGAGTATGCCTATCCTGTTTTTCTTGTTTTTGATTGGACAGCTAAAATTATAACTTAGTCATTTTACATATAAATGTACTTATTTCTTAGTAGTTGTTAGTTGTGGAGAGATGTAGGTTAGTTATCAGTTGATATAGATTGGAGTGTATAGGCATAGAGCGCATTGAATGAGTTATGCCCAAAAGATCTGAGTCTACATTCTAACCTAATATCAAACCAGCCAGAAATTGAGAGAAAATTCTTAACAGTGCCTCCTACCTTCACTGTTGATTTTGACTTAAGTTATTGTTTTGATTTTTATTATATAACAGTCATGAAACTGTAATATATGATATTTTATACTTACTTGCTCCATGTGCATGAGAAGAATGTGATATCTCCCAAAAGCTGATCAAACCGTGGTCAAACAATGGTAAAAATGCCCCCTCCCCTTTTGAAGCGTTGAGTAAAGGTGAATGATTCCTTACATGTGTAGGCCGCAGGATTGTTATGACAGAGCATACTCCCTGCTGTATCGTTTTTGTAACTTGTTTTTTTCATATAATGTGCAATATTAGACATATAAAAAACATTGGTTCGTACATTTTAAGCTAGTTTTCTAATTAATATGATATTCTTACTGTTGAAGAGGGATGTATATTAGAAATAACTAGTTCTAATTTGCCAAATATTACTTGTAGGCATGATGGACCTGTGTGGCAGGTTGCTTGGGCACATCCAATGTTTGGTAATTTATTAGCATCATGCTCATATGATAGAAAGGTATGAGCACTCCTATTTGGCTATATGATATCTCTCATTTCTTGTTTACATACTTAAGTAAGCTGGAGAGGTACCAATCTCTGGGTGTATCAAAGAAGACAAGTCTGCTTTAGGACCAGATTCTTCTTCTTGTAAAGCACCATTACTATTCAGTATCCAGTGGCAGTTAGATAGCAAAGAAAAGAAAACGCAATTGGCACCAACATTATTATCAACACTGTAGTTACTCTTAGCTTACTGTTTATTTTGCATGTTTGTAGAAGAGTACTTACGAGTGGCCAACATTCTCTCCTGTTTGATAGTTCCTTGCCAATTACCATTTCTTGTTTTTTAACTGCTACATTTTGTTACAATTGGCTACCTTCCACTCAAACAAACTCATTTTGCAACTTTTTTAGCTGTTCTAGTTGTTTTTTTGAATAATTTTCTCATTCCTGTTAAATCTTTCTGCCCTGTTGGTAGCTCAAATTCCTACTCAAAGCAGGAACTGGATCACAGTTATTGATTTTATGACTTTCTCATGTCACAAAATTTTATCTTACTAGGTTATAATTTGGAAAGAACAAGGAAATGACTGGGTAAAGCTATATGAATCTGTACATCATGACTCATCTGGTGAGCTTATTATTAAATTTACATTCATGTAGTTTCTTACTATATTGGCCATATGTAATTTACAGACATGAGTGAATAGAAAAGTGGGAGCAGCCGTGGCCTAGCGGTAATGCACTTGACTCAGACCAACCTGGTCCTGGGTTCAAGGCCCACCACAGACCATTGGTGACATCAGGAAGGGCACCCATTCATAAATGCTTGTGCCAGAACTAAAATCATCTCAGAGGCACCCTCCAAGCCCCAAGGAATTAGGGGAAATGGAGGCAAAATTGGGAGTAAAGTCAAGAATAGTGAATAGAAAGGCTAGTTGAGTTCTATTTTAAATGCAAATGCTAAAGATTCAGGGCAAACTTTGAGGCTTTGTGGCACACTTTTAGGCAAAGTTCAAAGCAATTGGAAGCGGTGCTGGACACTTAGGTTGGTCTGCTGATTACTACACACAAACAGGGTCCCATGCACACAAATATGTATGGGACCCTACCTCTATCTAATTTATGGTCATAGTATGCTGTTCACCAAGTGGCAGCATGTTTAAATTCATTTAGTGTTGAATATGTAAGAATTTTTGTTATTTTGTGTCTTTCAGTGAGCATCTTTTATTGCTCTTGAAATGAGCAGAAAATTATTGAGCAGAAAGGAATTTTACTACTAAGATTGCATTTTAATGTGCTGGCAGTCATTGGCTCAAAACACTCTGTTATACTAATTCCTTGAGATAATTTTCTTCTGTTCCAGGGCTCCACCTAAACCTGTTATTACTGTTCAACTGTTATTGTTAAAGCAATAAATATGAGGTTCTTGATATGAGTCTTTGTATTTTTATTTCTTTTACATTGTTGTTACTTTTGCAGTGAACTCAATCAGTTGGGCACCCCATGAATATGGATTAATTCTAGCATGTGGTGCATCTGATGGTGCTGTCTCTGTCTTATCTACTAATGGTTTGTATTGATGAGCATTATTATATGTACATAATTCCATATGCTATTGTAGTCTATTGTGAAAAGAGATACTTTTGGCTAGGTTTTTAGAATCACAGGATAAGCAGTTAGTGCATCTTTATGTAAGGGTAGGTAAAGATGAGTAATAATCTCTATTTCTCAGACATTTCTTGCCAACTGTTTCATGTCATGTTGCTGAATGAGCTGTTTTATGCTACTGTAAATCCTCGAATGAGCCCCTTCAAATAAACTCCCCTTCAAAAAAGCCCCCACCCTAAAGCTCCAAATTGTTAATAAGCCCCCCACAAGAATAAACCCCCACCCAAGCATGTGACTGTACCTATTTGAGAGCCTTTTAGTGCTTTATGGAGCTAGGAAAGAAAAAGCAGACATTAATTAATGGAAATTTTCCTGCCCTTTAAAAAATGTCTCATGGCTTGAATATGTAGTGTTGAATAATAGTTTACTAGCAGAAGAATTCCACCTGGAATATGACAAGTACCAAGAAAATTTTTTAAACCCCCCTCGAATAAGTCCCCATGCAAAATTCGAAATAATGAATAAGCCCCCAGGGGCTAACTTGACGATTTATTGTAATTGCAGTTGACTTTTTACCCTATTTTCCCTGAAAGATGGGAGTAGCACCCACAGAAACTGTTGTTAAAATACTCGGATCATCCTGACACCTGTAGCTTGGTCTACATAGGAATAAGTACCCAGTTCTTGACTCATGTATTTGCTGCTTCACTTCCATATAATTTGAGGTCAACTTTGAAATGACGTTACTGCTGTTCTTTATTTAATAGGTGATGGCAATTGGTCAATACAAAAAATACCCAATGCTCACTCAGTAAGACTGTTTATTGACCCATTGCAATATTGTTTGTACTTATGTTTTGCCAGAGGCTTCTGTTACCTTATCTTCTGTCTTCCAAATTCAAGTCTTTTTACCTGCTGGAAATTAGCATTACCTCATTCTCAGTTGAAGTGTTGATGATATAAGATAAATTCAGACTTAACAGATTTGTGATGATGGCACAACTCATTTTCACCAACTTTTGCAAGTAAAAGTTAAGTCAATCTTAAGAACATCATGGCTCCATTCCAGGATGATTTGGTGTCTCTGGGTATGCAGGATTTAGAAGATAAAGCAATGAATAAGGAAACACTCTTTTGCACACTCAACATATGCAATCAAATTCACAAATAAATAATAAAGACCAAAGCATGCCACTATAAAGTGTCCTCGGCACGAGTTCATTGTAACAATAACAAAATGTCTATCTTCAAGTATGCATCATGAACACTACAGATGATTTCAGAAAATTCAGCGTTATGCAAAGAGTGATTTTCTTCAAAAAGAATGTATGAGATGTATACATTAGCTCTTTGCTAAATTCATAAACTATTGTAGTATGTGAGATAGAATGGGTATTTTCTATATACTGTTTTGTATAACATGCTGTGATGGTCCTTAGATTGGTTGCAATGCTGTGAGCTGGGCACCAGGGATCTCACCTACAAATATCTTTACGGTTCGTATACATTGGTATACAGAAGTGTCAAGCTGTGTAATTTTAAAGTGCAACTTCCACCTCTATGTATGGTATTGATACCCACTGCAAAGGAACCAATTGTAATGAACTTTATTGTCACATTCACAACAAATTGCATGAAACTGTTAGTGCTCAATGCGATCTGTAGCACTTTATTCATACTGTAAATTTTCTTATTAGCCCCCTTCTCCAATAAGCCCCCCTTTTTGGAACAAAAAGTTTATTACGCCCCGTTCTCTATTGAGTTTCTCTAGAAAATATTGAATACCACAAAGCGTACGAAAGCTTCATAGAAGTAAGTAAACTAAGCTTAATCACACTCCGTAAACAATACTTTTTGACCTATCAGGAATCAAAGTCGTTTATTAACAGATAAAGATAAAAATGCAGATGAAAATGTTCTATATCAACGGTTACAACACAATTTTTCGGTGTTGTTTGTCTTGCTGTGAATTTATGATGTATAAACGAAACAATATGAATATTGTTCTCTATTTTCAAACAGCAAATATTTAATTAGCTACTGAAAATTTTCAAGAATTTTCTTAAGCCCCCTCTTTTATAAGCCATCCCTCTAGAGCCCCCGAAATTGATAAGCCCCCTGGGGGGCTTAATAGAGAATTTACGGTATATGCCGAATGTTTTCGATAAGGAATCGTTCAAAAACCATGCGATGTATCGGCATTTGATACATTGCGCATTTAACGTTATCATGGATTTTTTCAGGGCTCAGCATCATCACGAGAACCAGCACCAATCAAACGATTTGTTTCGGGAGGGTGCGACAATCTTGTTAAGATTTGGGCCTACAGGTAGATATTTTTCTTATTTACTTACTACAGGTAATATCTTTTCCCAGGCCCCTTTTACCGCTGTTAGCATTGCGAGATTATAGCATTTTATTTTCTACTGACCACAAACGTAGAGAAAGACAACTGAAAGCTTCTGCATGATAGTCTTAAGACCACATACAAGGTGTACTGTAATTGGGGTTGCCATGTGTCTGTGGGGCTAGAATTTCTGAAGTTAATAGCAGGATTCATGCTACTCCTTAAAAGCTCATTAGATTAATTTACGTTGTCAAGGGCGTTTAAAAGCTCTTTAAATTAGTGCTTTTTAGGAAAAACTCCTTATTTTGTAGATGCTGTGGGTATTCTTGAGGGAGAGGACTTTCAGTGGCAGATTTATTTTTAAGATGGCTTGCCTTTTGTCAAAGACATAAGCAAAACACTCTCCATAGAAGTTATTTATTTGTCATTAAGGACTCCTTGGAATGTACTAAAATTTTATCTACTCACCACAGCACAAACCCTTTGCTAGATTTCTATTCGATGGAATTTTTACTTCATAGCGAACAAGATGCAACATGGGTAGAAGAAGAAACCCTTGATGCCCACAGCGACTGGGTTCGTGACGTTGCGTGGGCGCCAAACATCGGACTTCCTATAAGCACTATAGCTAGCTGCTCTTTGGTAAGTTTTTGTATAAAAATGAAATTGTTTGGCTCTGAGAAGTTCTTCAGCAATTAGAACCTGAAATTTTTCGAAATTCTCAATATTGAAAATTTTGATACTGATGATTGACGCTGTTGATGATGATCATCATCGTGATGATCATGATGGTGATAATGATGATGATGATGGTGATGATGATGATGATGATGATAATGGTGGTGGTGATGATGATGATGATGGTAGTGATGGTGGTGGTGGTAATGATGATGATATGATCATGGTCATGATCATGATGCTGATGGTGATAATCAGCAGACTCAATGGCTCACGCTACAGTTCTGCCTTGTAACTGTTGGGGGCCAACAGAGTGTATTGAGCGTAGCTATCCCAATCATCTCTTAAACAATTGACCCTCAACGTCAGTCCTAGGTCCCGTCCGTCGTGTAGCGGAAGAGAAGAAAAAGACTACATGTATTAGAACAAGAAACGTAGGAAGCATTAAAAAAGTGGGGGACACATGGATTTAGGACACTTCTGGCAGGATTTCTGGAAGTGAGATTGAGAACTTTTTATGGGGAGGGGGGTAAAACACTTAATGAAACAACGAAGCATGTTTTCATGATGAAAAAGGTTTAACACTGCCCTACCTCCTAAGTGTAAAACAGCTATGCGGTCCAGGTACATGCTCCCCCGGGAACTTTTGAAACTTTGATCTTGGCCCCGTTTACATTATACCGGATAGCTATCGTCGCGCCGCTATTTTTCTATCGGATAGGGTATACCATATACTCCATGCCAAAGCTATCCGGTAGGTCACGCTCCACAAATTAGAGGGAAAGTCACTTCGCTCTGTAGGTGATATGAAAATCACGCCGTATTGTTGTAACGCTGTCCGGTATAGCCTAAACGATCGCCCTATCCGACAGAGATCATTCTATGACGCAACGCGATTATAGAAGCCGGTATAGTGTCAATGGGGCCCTTCTAAAACCGCGGGCAATGTGTATTTTTCTATCTATTTTTGCACCTTCAAAGTTTTCAAGGACGGCAACCAAGTTACATGAAAAGGGGACACTTTGCTGGAGTCTTTGAAAATTGGGAGGACACGTACCCATTGTGCCCCCCGGTTCCTACGTCCGTGATTAGAACAGCCACTTTTAGTATGAATGGGTTTTGGAATTCCTGAGATATCTGTTAATGTTATTTTGATAGTGTTTCGTTGGTACACCAGCATGATAAAAGTAACCTATTTTTTCAATCCCTAGGACTGCAAGGTTATTATCTGGCGAAAGAATGAGGAGGAAGGTGGAAAATGGATACCACATATTTTACAAAAGTTTAACGATGTTATATGGCATGTTAGTTGGTCGATAACTGGAAATATTCTTGCAGTATCAGGTGCTGACAACAAGGTATGAAACTATACCCTTGTCTTTGCTATTCCCACTTATTATGCTACATGCTAAGACGTGCTTGTGGGCTAGTTGTTTGGTCCGAGTTCGGTATTCAGTATAAATTTTCAGGTTTTCAGTATACAATTGCCTATGTAGTAATGGCAGCATGTGAAAATCCTGATTATCAAATGGTGCTGGCTACTGAGGATGTAGCCTTTCCAGGGCTGGCTCCAGGAATTTTCCGATGGGGGGCTGGCTCTTGCGACATGGGGGGCTAAAGTACGGTTACCAGGGTAGTAAATATGCCAAAAAAATAACTTTTTACCTTCCAACGGGGGGCTACCATGTTCCTATGGGGAGCTAAGCCCCATATCCCTCCCCTGACACCGCCCCTGAGCTTTTCCTTTACTACCCTCCTGCAATTGTTATGTGAACACGAAATGCAGCTATCAATTCGATACTGTCATCCTTTTTGCGTTTTCAGATACCTGGCCTTAAATACTTGGCATTAATTAAAGCTTACTAGCTGTCTATTTGAATCTCGTTTTAGGTAACATTATGGAAAGAAGTTGATGTCGACAAATGGGTTCTTGTAAGCGAGGTCGATCGAGGCCATGGCAAGGATACTCAACAATAGTTTTATAGACTTTTAAAGAATATACTAGCAGAGCAACCCCATTTCAATCCGCTTTTCCTTCGTTCTATGTGGTTGAGTCAGGTGATTAAATACCGATGCTGTAGTATTTTGATGTGAAAAACTTTGAAGATTTCTTGCAGAGGCATAACTTTTAGAGTCAATAAATGATAAAAAATATTAAGTATTGGTGAAACAGGATATGAATTAATGAGTAAATTTCACTTGCTATCGATAAGGTCGAATGTTGCTAGACACCGTTCATTATTTATGCCTCAGGTTGGGACTGAAGAGAAATGTTTATATGGGTAATTTTTTGCTACACAAATTTGTGAACAACAAAATTAATATTTACCCAACCAAAGTAAAGCTATTTAAAATATGTTAGAATTATTGGCGAAAAAGCAAATGAATTAATGAGTGAATTTGCCTAACTATTGATCAGGTCGAATGTTTTTATGTGAGTCAAGATACGAAATCAATCTGCCGGTATCAAGAAGTCAAATAAGCCCTTAAGCGTATCAATAACTGAAACAGCTATACTTTTCATAAGATCTCTCGCTTTAACTGACTCTATGCTGAAACTGATTACATCCTCCTTACAATTATCAGCTTTCTGGGGCACGACCGGTGGCGTAACCGACCTAGGTTTGGGTCAGGACAATTCCCGAGGGGCCCCCAAGCTTTTGAAGGGCTAAGGGGGTCCCTCAGAAACTTTGAAGAGATTAGCTTTTTGGATCATTTGGTGTATCAGTAATGTGGAGCCCCAATCTTACTGCATTCCTAAGGACCTGTTTCCGTTACGCCACTAAATATGATGGTTCTATGAATAAACTCTGCACAGCGTAAATTCTGCTTTGTATTTGATTCCATGAATTTCCCATGTCATTCGTCTTAGAATTTGTGCGTAATGAGTTACATATGAGGCCTCATTAGGGGAATTCTGAGTATTTAATATCGTTCACAATGTTATAGATTATATTCTCAAGAGCCCCATTCCCTTTGATAGAAACCTCCCATATCAGCCCCTTTCACATCCCATACTCTAGTTGATCCCCAAATAACATAGAAACGAAACGTGGTTGTCTCATTTGTCGCTTACATTATCAAAAGTTTAGAATCTTTAATTTCTACTTTATATATAATTTTCGTTAGTTAGTCAATAACACAAGATCTACATTGACTACGGATTATTTCGTCCCCTTTTTCTGCGTGGCTCCTGCTTTTAGATCAGTGGTTCGGTTAGTCAGTTTCACGGGTTCGTTGGTTTGGTTCACCCCACTTGCATGATTCATCACGTTACGCTCTGCTTGGCCAGTTTGTCCACTGCACTCATATAAGAACCAGTAAAATCGAGATTCAGACTGGCTGTTCTTAATTTTCCCCCAATGTTCATAATTTGTTGTTCATATGAATGAACAACAAATTATGAACATCAAGCTGAATTGTTCATAATTTGTTCTCAAATTATTAGGATGTAAGCAATTTAGAAATACAAGGAAAGACAATATATGTTCAAGACAGCATTGGATGCTTTGATTGATTGATTGATTGATTGATTGATTGATTGATTGATTGATTGATTGATTGATTGATTGAGAGCCCACTGGGCAAATATTACACCAGAGATAGTCTCTATTGCATATCAATGTTTTTATTGAAAAAGGTTTATAATAAATTAGAAATAGAAAATGCTAGCGCAGTATCTAGTGGCGGAAAGGACAAATCATGTCCATATGTTAGTGTGAAACTTATGCATCGTTGTCCAAAAATATGTTTTCGACAGTTCTTCAGACTCGATCTTGCTCTTAATTTATTCTTAATTTTCCACCAATTTCCATGCTCGCGTTCTTATAAGAAAGAGTGTAATACAGTATACGTATGCTTCGAATTTGAAGAAAATAAGCACACTTCACTTTTCCAACTACGAAGGGCTCAATGAATGCATGTCTGGAAACTGTGGGGCTCACTACCTCCAAAAAGGGTAAGTAAGAGTCTTTGTTTTTATGTTTTGCTGTCAGGGCGCTGCGCGGTAAGTGGGGAGGAGCATAACTTACCTCGTGATAAAAACTACGCTCAGAAGGTGGAATCGAACCACTCCGACGCTAATCGGCCACAGGTTTGAAGCCTGTACCCCGCACCAGCGAGGATCATCCAAGCGGTGAGAAATTGCACCAGGTGACAATAAATAGCATAAAACATTGACAAACGCTATACATGTGGGATGGGACAAACGCATGCGTAAAAATATACTTTAATTTTAGCTTTAAATACAATGATATATGTTTTTACTAGAATATTCTAGGTACAAAAATATAAAATGAAACAGCTATTGACTAAAAAGGAAGCTCGGCTTCAGCTGTTTTGACAAGAAATTGTATTTCTACAAACTATTACGATACACATTACGACATAAAAAAGGGACTACTCTTAGGGTATCCCTATCTAACCCTATAGGCAGGGGCACATATTTAGGCGTAACAAGGGTGCAACCCAAGAGACTATTACACGGACTAAAGATTATCTCTCAAAAGTCAGCATCGGAAACCAGAAAGTGGGTTTATGCACCCCTCCAAGCATTGCGTCAATGAGTGCCTCTGCCTGTAGGACCTTCTATGAAGGAACTCAATTTTAGCTAGCAAAAAGGAGGGGTTTTTCTTATGGGACTTTAGGTTGAAAAACAAATTTCCATAGAAAACTTGACCCCTAAATGGCGTAGATATCACAAGGACTTGCTCCAAATGCTTAGTATAAACAAAGAGAACACTTTTGTTTGATTTTAAAATGAATTTTGTTCTGGACTGCAATCAGGGTTAAAAGTGCACCCAAAGGACCTTGAAAATTCGGGTGGATTTGTGAATGCCAATGAAAACTAGGAAAACCAGGTAAATAGTCGGAAAATTTCCTTATATAGGGGAAAATGCAGGAACATTTTGATAAAGTAACTTCTCTATGCAGCATTATAGTGGCATTAACGGAGTTCTAGTAATTCCTTACCTACAATGCAAAATCATAAAAATCAAAAATATTAATAGAAGATAATGAGCGAGGTAGCATAGTGGTTAGAGCGCATGCTTCCCATGCGGAAGGTCCTCGGTTCGAGCCCGACTCGATGCCCTGACTGAATGTTCGCTCACTGTTCACCCAGCAGCGAATGGGCACCCTGTGGCAACACTGGGGAGATAAAGGCGGCGATGAAAGGAACTTGCCACCCTACCTCACATGCCGATGGCTCAGCATAAGTGTCCTCTCTAACAGACACTCCCCACGTACGAAAGTATACGGGACTACCTTTACTTTACTTCATAGAAGATAGCAGATATGACATTTCTGGGAAACTATAATATTTGTATAAGTTGAATTTAGAATTTTCAGAGAAAAAACAATTTTGGGGAAAGTGACTCAAAATAGGCACTTTTGAACAAAGTCAGGAAACAGAACATTTCAAACCCATTCTAAACTGACAGACGCTTTTAGCACGGAAGCAGTGGGGATCACTGCTCCCCTGCCGCCCGCTAAAGGGACAAGGGATGAGATGTGCCTGTAATATTCTCATTGGGACTATATCTCTCTTTTTTAAATTGATTTATTATTGTGTCCCATTTTTATTTAACCGCTTTTTCAATGCTTTATTCAGATTTGTTGATTTATATTGAAATGACTTCCAAAAATAGAATATGGCTTCCAAATCAAGTGTGCTACTTATTGTCAACTTAGATCAGAGCTTAAATTAGAATCACTTCATTACCTTTTGGATGAAGTAACTTGTTATCACCACAAAGATTGATAAAAGAGCTATGACAACAGAGCCATATATTTGGTATTCTGAGCATACTTTTGCCCTCCTTCTCCTTTTCTTATACAGGTGTGCCTGTTTTAACCATCCACAAACAACTACAACCGATGTACTACCGATTCTGCTTGCATATCCACAAAAGTAGGCTAAAACATAAATGATTTTTCGGAATCATTGGAAGCATTTGACTCTACTCCAGTTGAGTATAGCAAATCAGAAGAATTCGTTGTTGACCTTGAAGAGGATTGATAAGTTGGTGAAAAATCTATGTCTGACTCATTGATTTTTTCCCTTGATCTATGACTTCTTGGTCTATATTTCTCTATATCAGAATCTTCTTCTTCGCTTGATGAAGATTCAATAACGGCTCTTCTCTTCTTTGGCGAGTGTCGGGTTCTAGACAGAAATTCTTGATCACTATCATGCTCTTCTAACTCAGAATGGATATTTGCATTCTGCATTACGTTCTCTGATATGTTCTGCGTTGTGCAATGCGCAGCATTCTGCGCTTTGCTCTTCGCTGTACTCTGCACTGTGTTCGGCGTTCTACTCTGCGGAGACCTACCAGATGCACAAGAAACGTTCACGTCAGTATCACCAGCAAAAGAGCTTTTGTTGCCACTGAAAAGTTTTTCAAGTATTATGGCTGATGATTCCAAATCAGAATCACTAGAGCTAGAAGTATCAAACAATTGAAGTGAATTGCAAGAAGAGTCTTCAATCTCATTCTTCACCTTTCCTTTGTCATCAATCTTGCTGAAAAACGATGTTATTCTCTGTGACTTGCAACGTTTCTGTTTGAATTTGCTGTTGCCTTTCTTCGATGTAGATTCATTTATCTTCAACATGCTTTCCTTCTGTCCTGACGTCAATATGTTCTTCTTCACTTTGCTACGAACTCTTCTTGAATCCTCCCCATCTTCTTTGGTCTCTTCATTACTTATGCACGGAGTAGATGCCATTCTTCTCTGCCTTCTCAAGCTATAGCTTTTACGATGGCTAGTTGGAGTTGTAGACAAAAGACTGTCTCTTGACTTGAAGCTATTGATCGACGAAGCAGATTGAATGTATGCGGACGGTACAGCGTTTTCTGGTTTGTCACTAACAGGGTCCTGAAATGGAGTACTGTGACGCCAACCTCCTTCAACGCGTTCATTTTCATTGGCAAGCTCTTCATCTGAGTCAATAATTATTGTAACTGGACTGTTAGCTTCATCGCGAGATTCCATTTCACAAAACGTTCGTTGCACGTCTTTCATTTGGTCAAAGGCGTCTCGTTGATCCTCATCATTAGTAAATCCCGTAGCAGCAGGACTAGCTTTTGGGGATATTAACGATGCTTTCTGGTTACGAAGGCCCTCCTTCGAAAACGAGGCGTCAGCACCGCTCCTGGTGTTGCTACCAACTTCTCCTATCTTTCTGAAAGGCTTTTCAGGTGAACTGGATCTTGAAAGTGAAAGATTAGTTCCGCAAACCGTTGCATGCAACTTTTCAACAACAGGAAGTGCTGTTGAAACTACTTTACTTAGCAATTCCAGAGCCTTATATTCGCGACTGTGATACGATAAAATATTTTTGGCTCTACTGCAGCTCCTCCTTTGCGGCGTTCTACTGAGCTCTGTGTCTTCCAAATCTGGGTGCATATTAGTCTCTGTTGAGGCCAATTGTTGTGCATTACCTTCTGAAATTAACGAATGATTTTCAGTTGGTGAAGATCTTTCTAACCTAACAAGAGAAGCAATCTGTTTCTGGCCTTTATCTTCTGCGTCCTGCGGCTCCTCTTCTTCCAAAGCAGCATCTGAATTGCGTACTGTATCAGGAATGAAAGTTGCGCTTTTATCGCTCTGCTTTGATGTACCAGCAACTGTATCATCATTCGTGGTACTAAGCTTTTGATATCTATTCCATCTTCCATATACATCTTTAATAAGTGAGTTGAATTGGTCTTTATGTTTGATTACTAAAAATCAACAAAGCTGAGTATTAAGTTACCCTAAGTATCCTGAATATATTGCTAATATGTATATTGCCAACTATCGTACTTCCCTCTCTATATGAAGAAGACCCTGAAGCTAGGTTTTTCAATAATTTAATACTGGTGCATCTGAAGCAGCAAATTTTTTTCACTGAGCTTAATGTTCTTTAGAGACTCAATGTTCTATAAATTTGATTCCTATGGAAAAAAGATCGTATATTTCTGAAATTGTACCGTATATTGCTCGTGTCTTTCTCAAGTGTTTATTGCTGTTCTTGGTGCAGGTTTGATGACCTTGTTTATTCCTACGCCAGGAACACTACAGTATATAATAATTATTGTAGTTATCTTTGTTGTTATTTTTAACTTATATATAAAAAGTAGCGAATTCTGCAAGGATTAGTAAGCTGCATTTCCTTTTTTAGAAGTTATAAACGTTTATAAATGCCAGGGTTAAATGCGGCGTCTATAAATGACAAAGTTATGGCATTGGTAGGACTTATATGACTAGAAGATGTATATATCTCTTATGTAGCTAGAATTTCTAGATGTTCTATAAATGTGCTGCAAACAAGAGGGCTTAATTCCAAGAATACTGAAGTTTCAGTGTCGTATTTTTTTCACCAAATAAACCTGTGTATGCGATGTTAAAAGGAAGAAAAAAGGCTACCTATTCCGGCAAAATTTTGAACTTTTAGAACTACAAGGAAAGGACTAAGAACTTTAGACAAATAGCACATTGAAATCGTTACCTGGTTCAACGCAAAGCTGTACCAAAACAATGTGAATATGACACAGCTTTAGAATTCAACTCGTACTGACGCATTTTGTTTGTTATAGGACAAATAGTTTCATGCATTTGCCTTCACAGCCATTTAGTTCGCTAACCTAAGAACCTCCTAATAAACTTTTAGAACTAAACTGTGACCCAAGGTTAAGATACTTTTACTACTGGGCTCTGAGCTAGGTTTCTTATAAAAATAGCGTGTAAGCTTTAGGAAAAAAATTCCAGTTTCCATGAACTAAGATGCATTGCATAGATAAAACAAATTGATGGGTCATTTTCGTATCGATGCCATAGAGAAAAATTGTCCAAGATTTTGCATGAAATCTGAAGCAGGTTTTAAAAATCCGAAAGAGATTACAGAAGTTTAGGCAGATTATAACAATCTGAAGCAGATTGTAAAATATAAAATTAATCCCATACTTACAATATTTTTCATTAAACTCTTGCTTTTCTTCGTCACTTTTTGAGCGATCATGTGTTTGAAGCTATAACAAAAAGCTTCACATTACTCCTACAAATTTCAAGCAGAATTTTACAGCGATCAGAAATCAATATACTTTTGAGATGATCAGGTGTCTGAAAGCTTAACATCAGAATTTACATTGATTAATTTCAGTTTGCGAGACTTTACTACCGCATGACTCTACAATAACACTTCAGTATATCTGAATGAAAATTACCAGAACTAAATGAAAAGCACCCACTACAGTCTATAAAAGTGCATACACCATATGTTCAATAATACAAGTTTCAAAGCGTTTACATGTGCTAAATTTCACACAAACTATACAAAACAATGTGAAGAATGTGTGGTTTTTATTGACAGCTTTCTTTTATATTCTTTAAAAAAACAACTACAGCCAGGGATGACTTCTAGAGTCTCAGGGGGGCAAAGCCCCCTTGTTAGAATTCTTCTATATTATGGGGAAGGGTGGGCTCAGCCCTCCTCAAATTATTGCTTTCCTCTCGCTATTCAAAGTGTATTGAACTTGTTCGCAATGTTTTGTATTGTATTGCTATGATGAATTCAATTACTGGTGCATGGCTACTTAGATCTTTCTAGATGTTGGCTATATACATGTATATAAAAAAAATAAATATATATATATGTGTGTGTGTATATATATA
>WIPJ01001883.1:75497-90165 GCA_018155075.1 Cassiopea andromeda
TATATATATATATATATATATATATATATATATATATATATATATATATATATATATATATATATATCACAACTAGACTAATTTATCATGTCTCCATCTTTAAAAATATGGGCGTGGTTGCAAATAGGCCACACCCAATTTCTGCCATTGCACGTAGAGTCCCTCTAGTTAAAATTTTAGAAATCACCCCCTGACTACAGCTACTTCATTACATGGCGCTCAAAGTGGTGAAAGACAAAGGCCATTTACAGCCTCAAGTAAATAAACGATGATAAACATTTTTCAACTAAGAGTAGCTAGCATTGTCTGCTCGAGCAAGTGTAGACGCCAATTGCTTGCAAGAAAGAATAAATTGAAAATTACATGGACAAATTCAACTAACCAAGATATGTCCTTGATCTAACTTCTTCTGCATTCTTTCCGTAGATTCGACCTGTTTTATGATGTCTGAAACTGCAAAATGAAGTGAATTATTATCTTAACTTATAACAACCTCTTACTGACGGTCCATCCCACTTTGCAGACAGATAATTGAAAAGCTAATCTGTCATTTTTGATGGATAATGAATTACACAGTAAGGCCTATGTACATAGCAAATTTCAATATTGGGGAATGTTGCTATGAAGAATCGCTAGCAACCTTTCAAAATATGACAATCTCACAGAATAGGTGAAAAGGATTGTGGGGAAAATGGAAACATAGAAGGAGACTGAGAACTAATTTGTTATAGTGTAAGAAAATCTGAACTAACCCGTGATACTATCGAGAAGGGAACTGGGGAGTAATTGAGCATAATCCATGAAAACCCGGACTAACTCACTAAATTGTTAGACATAATACAAAAAAACCGGACTAGTCTGACATAGGTTTGAGAAGGAGACTGGGGAATAATTAGACCAAAGGCAAGAAAACCCGGACTAACCTGGCATGGGATTGAGAGCATCACATTGTGAGTTGTAGAGCAACCAGAAGCTCTTCAATCGGTTTTGGAGGACCTGCGTGAAGTAAAAAAAGTAGAAACCTTATAAAAAAGGACTGAAAACTGCTGGGTATGGTAAAACCAATTCAGTGTCTATGATTGCACGTACTGCTGCCACTTCTAGCATTGAGAGCCTAAACATTATCATGCTGAAAGCTAAGGACAAAATAATCAAACCTTTTTATTTCCTTTTGTTGAGAGGCCATATTCTTGAAGTTTTTTTCTCAGCTGATTCTCACGAAAACCACTAATAACGAACTCAGGCAGTTTCTTGCGACATTCACTCTCTGTCACAGGCCTAGTGGACAGCAGTAAAACTGATAGTACAAGGAGCTGCACAGGCGTCAAATCTTGATTGGCTAAGAAAGGAATCATCATCGAAGGATTCCTGCCAATAATTGCAACATTATTGGCAAGAATCCTTCGATGGTAATCCCGTTGCTAGCCAATCAAAATTTGACGCCTATGCTACAAAGAGCTGCTTTGCCATTACAGATAACAGTAAAAGTTCGCACAAAAGAACCTGTAAAAGAACCAATATTAAGAGCCTGACCTATTTCCAGTAATCAGGGTTATGATTCTTACGACAGGCTCAAATACAAATGTTAGAAAAAAATGATAGTTGACTGTATAGCATTCAAGTGCTCTGGCAATATACTGAACCACCGAAAGCTTTGTGGATCAAAACACATTTATGAACCTGCCCAGCTCAATTATGCATGCCTTGTTATTGGAGGATCTATGAAAGGGGATGATTTGCAAAAAGACTGAGCTTATTTCACAGTAGACAAAAAATTAGACATAAGAACCTACTTGGAATGTCAGGCTGAAAAGGTTCTAATTATTTGAACTCAAAATATACATTTTCAGGCTGCAGGTTCTTCATAGATGAAGGTTCTTATGTGTGGGTTTCTAATGTATTTGTATTTCTACACATTTAGGTAGAAAAGAAATTGAAAAGATTGGAAAAGAAGGGTCTGAAGGAGTACTGAATGAAAGGGAAGATAACGGAAGAGAAAAGAAAGTGATGAAAATTGACTAGAATGAAGCAAAAGGCAATGGAAGAGAAAAGGAAAAGTGAGGAGAATGGAAAGGAAAGGAAATACCGAAGAAGAGAAAAAAGCAAGGAGAAGAGCAGGGAAGGCAGGACAAGTGAAGAGCTAAGAAAAATGATAAATAAGGGGCAGGAATAGAAAGGAAAAGAGAGATGAAGACAAGGAAAAGGAAGAGAAGGGAAAGTAAGAAACGATAAGATAAAGGTGAGATAAGATGGGAAAAGGAAATGTAAGATAAGGAAACTAAAGAAGGATGGAGGAGATAAAGAAAGGGAATGAAAATTGTCAAAAAGGGGAAAAAATCAGGGATGGCACCAGGGAAGAGCTAGAGGGAGCTCTAGCTCCCCGTCGCAACACGCTAGCCCACCCATCGGAAGGTGAACAACTATTTTTTCGGAGATTTTTGGCATTCACAGTACCCTTAACAAAGTATTTTAGCCCCCTCATCGGAAGAGTCAGCCCCCCATCGGAAAATTCCTGGCGCCAACCCTGAAAGGGATGAAAAGAGAAAAAGAGAAGAATTAAACTTTTAATGACTGCTTACAAGAGGTCATTTGAAGCCGCTCTTTGAATTACAGTAGTATCTTCAATGTCAGACAGCTGTCTCGCTTCCATACCAGATAAAACGAGATCTTCGGTTACCCTAAAGAAAAATAATCCCTATACTACAACAACAACTCATCTCAATAGAGTTCATTAGTGATAACGCCTATTTTTAGAGTTTTCATATTTTGACAAAATGGAGTGAAAGCACACCTCAAAATAGGCGTGTGTTGAGAATTCTGTATGAACATTGTTGAAATAGGCTAAAATATAATCATTTGAAAGTAGAAAACTTGCCATACATACCTCTGTATACTTCTCCTAGTTCTAAATGTTTAGAACACATGTGTCAAACTCAGGCCAAATTTGGTCCGTAATGTAAATATAATTGGCCCGCACGATCATGTAAAATGTGCATTAGAGCTGGCCCGCGGTTTATACTATATCTTTTATTTCAAATTTAACTTCATGTGTGTTTGTAGTATCAAGATTTGGTTATTTGAGATTCTGTGTTTAAGCAAAGTTAAATTTCGTTTCCACATGAACAGATTAAAGGTACATATCAGCTGCAGTTAATTTTTCAATAAACATTGAGTCTGGCCCGTGACATTGCGTCACTGCATAATTTTGGCCTACTGTCAATTTGAGTTTAACACCCCTAGTTTCGAACCAGACACAAGACAGTGATTTGAAGGAACCATATCAGCATTCAAGCGCCTATGTATCGGTCATTATGGCTACATTTACATGGGCCGGCCGAATATTTGAGCGGCCAAATATTAGGTCGGTTGAGCAGCCGACCAAGAAAAAGGTCGCTTAGGCATTGGGTTTACACGGGGCCGGTCAGTCAAGTTCATGACAGGCCTAGCACATTGATCCAAAATCCATCTATTGATCATTCCACTTATCGCCCGCCCATCAATCCAACCGCTCACCCACCTAAATTGTCATCCATCCATCCACATAATCCTTCCATCCCATCTATCCACTCACCCATCCATCGATCCCTCCATCTCCCATCCATCCATTCATCCCTCCCCTTCCCTCCCTCCCCCATCCATCCAACCATCCATCCATCCTAATCACAGATCCACAAACATAGCAATCAAAAACGTGGAAATATTTCGGTCCAGTAATATGACTTCAATATATGTGGCATACATCTATCCTACATAACAATATTTGGTAATATTCAACATACAGTACGGTATTATCTTCCTTTGACATTCCTTTGGCCTTCCTTCCTTTATCATCTCCAATTTTTCTGCGCTTAACTTCAGGCTCAGCAAAGTCAGTGTTATCGTCTGAATCTTGGGGCCTATCAACAAGTATAAATACACGCTTTTTTCATAATAAACCACTTTACAAGCAAACTAGTACTAGACAGCCTAAAATTTAAGAAACTTTTAGAACCACAAGGAAAGAGCTAAGAAACTTTAGACAAATAGCACACTAACATCTATGCCTTGGTTCAATGAAAAGCGGTACCAAAACAATGTGAAAATGACATTGCTTTAGAATTCTACTCGTACTGACGCATTTTCTTTGTTATAGGAGAAACAATTTGCTACATTTACGCTCTGTGTATGCTTTCACAGCAATTTAGTTCGCTAAATTAAGAAACGTTTAAGAGACTTTTAGAACCAAAATTTGTCCAAAAATTAAGGGATTTTTAGTACTAGGCCTTGAGCTAGGCTCCTTATAAAAAACCGTTTGAGAAAACGAAAATGTCGTCCAGTAAGTAACGTGTTGTCAATACACTATATCTTGTGATCTAGCAATTTCTCAACAGCTTATTAAATCTACAATAGCCATTTACAACAGAATAATGACTCTTCTATGTTCTTCATAAACTACTGTCCTAACATAGAACAAAGTTACTGTGTATCTTTCAGGGTGCTTGGCAAAGATGGGATGGAATTTACAACGAAAAACTAGCACTTACCATTTTCGTCATGATTCAGGAAAGATAGAACATAGAAAAGTACGATCTAAACTGCATTCTCATTTCAGAATATCCAGACAAAAAGCAGAAAGAAAAAAGCATAGCTATTCTGTAGATGTGACTTGCCTCTTTTTCGGTAACTGCAAATCTGTACAAGAGTCTGGAAGTTGTGTAGCATCATCGTCTGAGCAGGTCTCCGAAAAATATTCTGAAATGCACAAACAAAAGTAAATACATTAAAGAAATGTAAATCGCTAATCAACAACTGACTATTTCATGAAAATAGAAAATCATAGACCTTCAAATCAAAAAGAAAGATTCCTGGTGATTTTCTTCTCATAAATAGTCTGTTGGTACTACAGAACTTCACCACAGCACGAAAAAGCGGCTACATTCTTTTCACATACTGAAAGCTTTTTTCATCCGACACTCAACAGAATATGAAAAGATCAGATGGTGACCTAAAAGTGAACCGAAATATATATCTAGATGCGGTTAATGTGATAGGATGCGTCTAATTGGCCCCAAGTGCTTTATTGTCATATGAATTAAAATGCTCTTTGGTGATAACTTTTGTAAACTTTATACTCTTGTGGATCAGTGCAAGACTTGACAATGAACTAAACGTCTTGTTGGATATATAATAACATTTAATCAACCAAATATTTACAATAATTAAATATATCTTGTTCTGTTTTGAAACTCTTACTTTAAACTCGTAACATTAAAACCCTGGCTGTGCACTCTTAATTTCAACTCGTAACTCTTAACTATGAACTGTGAACTGTGACTTGTGAACTGTGACTTATGAACTGTGAACTGTGACTTCTGAACTGTTAAAGAATGCTAAGCTAAATATACGATGAATTGCAGAGGAGTGCTACATCTGACAAAGTTTCCAACAATAATTTCACTAAGAATGGCACATCTCATCCACTCCTGTCCCCGTTAGTGGTGTGTACATTTTTCCAAAAAAGTAGTGGATGATGCAACATCCACCTGCCTACAAGCAAGTAGCTTTCACCGCTGGATTCTCTAGGCCTAAGCTAGTGTTCAATTCACATGCAATCTATGCATCAAATCACTCACTGGTACTACATGTCTTTTATAAGAAAAACGTGGATAAGAAAATGCGGTTCAAAATGTCGAAATCTTAAGAAAATCCCTCGGTTCAAGATTCAAACTTCAGTTTTTCTTTATGCCAAAAATCAATAATTCATTAATACCGCATTCTTTGTAAGTTTAAAAAGTTCACTCTTTTTCTTCCTTTTCAAAATTTTCAAACAAAATTTTAATTCGAATTCAAATGACTTAAAAAGTGAGCAACAACTCACGCGGTCAAGGACTCGGTTACGGTTTTGGGGTGAATTTTTTTTGGTCTTTGCTCACATCGGCGTTCTACATTGATTCAGATATCTGTAAGGTAAGCTTGTTGTAAGAACAACATTGATTCTTGGTCTGTCATTCAGTGAACAACTTTTCAAGCCTTATAATGTCTTTTTGAACGAAGACCAAACAAACTTTCACCCCAAAGCTCGACCCAGTACTTGGCCGTGTGAGTTGTTGAAACAGTTGATAACGGTTCAAAGTCGTACCTAAGTATCTTTCATCCTTTGAGTAGTGGGCAGGGCGGGATTCGAAGTCAGAGAGTGAACTTGTGCTACTTCCAGCAAAACTGTGTCCATCGCCAATTCTTTTCTTTTTCTCCTGAAAATTGTCATCACCTTCCATTTCACTACTACGACCTTTTTGCTTGCGAGCTGGTTTCGCATTTCTCAAGGCTCTAGCAGACTGAAATGTTAAACAGACGTTAGTTCTCTTGTAATGCTCTGGGACACCTAGAAATAGATTAGCAAGGGGGAAACTTACCAAAGGGTAACAAAGTTATGCTTATGATAGTGGTGGTGTTCAAGAAATTTCAGGGGGGAGCAGAGACAGGGTTTCCAATGAGTTAAAGTTGAAATTCCAGCCCAAGTTTCAGAAAAAAGCGACCTTTTTCCAGGACTTTAAGCAGAAAAGACACATTATTCTCCAGCCATTGAAAATGCAATCCAACTATTGCCACAAAGTATTGAATGACCTTAAAATTTCCAATAAATTGGAATTTTCTATATAAATACAATGTCTTCCGGTAAACAACCCCCGGAGGGTAAGGATCTACCAACCACCCTGGCAAAACAAAGGGAAAACTTCCAATCCTCATTCGGCTGGGTGAAAAAAGGCCTGCCCTACGTTATATTGTACAATCTTTTCTTCTTAAACCCTGTTTCTCAATAAGATAATTTTTCACTTAATAATGCCACTAATTATTAGGCCCAAAATTAAAATTCCAGCTTTTCCAGCCAGATTCTGAAAAAAGGCTCATTTTCCAGCTTTGCCTTCATTTCCAGCTTTTCCAGCCAGAGTGGGCACGCTGAGTGAGGCTTAATTTGCAGAGTATTTTAGAAGTTGTCAAGTATTCGTCGAGTACATGTTTTTTCGTAGGAAGAAACTGAGGCACAGATAAAAAAGTTTTCTCATGTAAAAGACATATATTTAGCCTTCGGTCCACTACTTTTGCTGAGGATTTGCTGGCACGATGGTAACTGGGGGGGCAATTTGCGACCCTTGCCCCCTCTGAGAACCGTGCCTGATTATGTGCCATTCCATGTAAGAGAGTCTCTTCCGGAACATACGTAATTTGAACAGCTACAGATTGCCCCACAATGAGCTTCCTTTTAGTCTACTACAATATCTCAATCACACCAAACTATGCATTTTCACGTAGCAAACGGTTAACACTTTGCTGTTGTGTCAGAAAGACATGGAATGAATGCTGTATTGCCATACCATATACAATTATTTGTGAAGTCAAGGATTTTTCATTAACACGTGAAAATCTTGGTCCTTCTACCACCTTTGGCTTAAGGCCCGTCCACACAATAAAACATTATCATATAAAAGAGAGTCAAACATCATCAAACATGAGTTTGATAATATTCAAATATAAATGTTTGATCGCGTAGACTAAGTGGTACCACTTGCAAATGGGTTGATCAACTCAAACGTCAAATAGATAGCAAAATGCTCTTCACTGAGGCACCAGACAGACATTGGCAGGAAACTTTTTAAGAATCCAAAAAGAAGGGCTGGAATAAATAGTGTGGATGGGTACTCAGGACCCAATAAGTGAGGGTACACATACTCGGGACTGACTCAAGAATAAGCTGAAAAGTTTATGATTACTGTTATCTAACATACAACTGCATCCTAAAACATCTCATATTTTATGCATTGCATCACAAATACATTAGATATATTACTTTAACACACCTTTCTGGATTTTCTACTCTCTTGCAATGAACTGGTCTCTGCTTCATCACTCAACAGCACATTTTTTTCCCATTTCAACTTGAAAGCTTTGTACTCTTTCAAAATTGACAACAGCTTTGGTCTAATGTAAATTAACCATTGAAATTAAAAATTAATAACTTCTACAGGAAAACAAGCTGTCCAGACAATGGAGACATTTCACATAGAATTCTTTCTTTCCTCAGTAGCATTGATATGTCCTTAATTTATGGTAAGCATCATTAAAACTAAATCATATCTCCTTCCCAGACACTCTGTTGCTATATATTTCTCTTTCTATTCTTTCTGTTTGTCCATCTCTATATCTATTTACATATCCAACCAAAAATCTATTTAACTATTAACTGATCTATCTACCCATCTACCAATTGATTTATCTATATATCTATCCATATATCTATCTGTCTTGTTCTCTTGAAAAAACCAATGCTCATCATACACAAAGTATCAATCTCCAAAATGAAATCACTTACCGCAGTGCTACAAAGACCTGCACAATCTCATCTAGCACCCTGTTACTCTTAAGGTGGCTTTGCCTCATTTCCTTAAAATGAAGACAAATGGCTGAAAACATTTCATATACATACCACTTCATAAACCTTCTAGAAGAATGAGTATTGCTTATTGTCCTACAAAACTTGCTTGCAGAATTCATGTATCTAAGCTTTAGCTTTCAAATATACAACCTGATCACGCACTCACTAAGATAATAATCTTAAAATCAAGGAAACCAATAAAACATTAAAATTTTCAACCCCATTTTCCTAATTTAATGGTTCACATAAGCTCAGTATATCAATTGATACTTACAACATGGCAAGATGGGCAATGGGAATTATATGAAATATGTTTTCTTGCACACAATGAGCAATCTACATAAAAAGAACAATCATACATGTCCAATTGCCATCATTCAGAATGTACAAATACAAATGGTCACAATAAACAATGCTTGAAATCCCTAGCAAGTTAATTTCATTGTTAAGAAAAGAACATATTGGGGCTGATTATGGCCATAGCCTGTGTCCAATGACTGAGGAGTTTTGACTACATACTTCTGATGACCACACCAAAGGATGCCTGCAGCATGGGACAGTGGGGGCTGTTGCCTCCTGCCCTCTGCCAATTGGAGTGAGGGGCACAAGATTTGCCCTTTTGAGGGAAGATATTTAGGCAGTCTTTCTGTGCTCTGTTTACAACAAACACTCTCAAGATTGCATTTTCCAGCCATCTGAGAACCCTAATACTAAGACTTTTCCTCTGGGCCCAACCATGGTCAGCCCTTTGATTATACACTGAGTATGAGAGAATCACAAGAAACTTTTTTACGTTATACAAGTGTTACGGTAAGCCTTCAAACCACACCCCCACTTACAAATAGCAAGGAACACATTGCTAAAATTCTAATCTAATCCTTTGAAAGATGTTTAACAAAAATATTCTCAATATGTGCAAGCAAGAAAAATAGATATGTGACATTAGGGAAACTCATTTATTTCTCTAAGAGTCATTAGATATTTGACAATCAAATACATACAGTTATGCCAGCATCCCGTTGGTGTAACAGCAATATTAAAATACTCAAAGCAGATGGAGCATCGAAGCAAGCTGTCTAGCATCTGCAAAAGGGATGTTATTCATAAGTTGACTTAAATAAAAATACTGAACAAAATAATGCCTAAAACAGAAAGGATGCATGTATGCAAGTGGGGAAATGTAATGGTGAAAATTCAGGTACAGTTACCATAATCATCAAGTCCAACATTTGTTACTCATGAGTAACCAAATAACACTTTTCTATATAAACTAAAATTGCAACATCATTACCATAAAAGCTCCATTAGCCCCCAGGGGGCTTACTTTTTTAGAGAGAGGGGCTTGTAATTAACTCAATGCTGAGGGACTGCAAAAGAAAATTTGAATGCAAATTTTCTTTTGCAATCCCTCTGCATTGCCTCCTTTGAAAAATCGTTTTATTCTATATGAATTATTAAAACTAATACTTCAGTACCATCTTCGGTACCATCTTCCATGATACAAGGGAAAAACTTTGCTAGCAACTTCAGATGTTTATTCATATGGTTGAAGACGTCCATGTGGTAATGAGAATAGCTAAAAAAGCCTAGCATGTTTCGAAAATAGAAGTGTTTATTTACACATGAATTTTTTTGGTCACATCAGCTTTCTCTTCCATGGAGAAACAATTGCAAGCTTTTCAAACACTATTATATGCCATTTTAGAAAAAGAATTCTTAGGCCCTTCATTTCCATACTTTTGTATCCTGAGTGCATACACAGAACAGTCAACAACCAGCCAATGAAACAGGAAGTAGAATGCATGACTACCACGATGATGAGAATGAATATGATGATGATGAAAATCCTAGCTAATGGTTGAAGATGTCCATGAATCTTTCAATACTGTCCTCATCTGAGTCATCAGGGTCAATTGGTACTCCAGAATACCTTCTATACAAACATTTTCCCTCTTGGATTCCTTTCAGCTGGCAATAATCTCCATGCCTTAAGAGCCCATTCAATTATTTACTTCAGGAGGAGATGGAGCTTATTAGAAAGGGGGCTTAATAGAGTTTTTACAGAATTTTAAATCAGACACTCTTCAAGTAGTGGGAACTATATACTTCTGGTAATACACAACAACTAGACTACTAATTCTCTGCCCATGGAAGCTGTGATATACATTTTCCAACACATTAATTGCTCATGGCTTATATTAATTATTACTACATCCAGCAGAAAACTCAAGAGGCTTCCACTTGGAGGAGGGCTTATTCTATTTTGTAGATCATACAGCCGAATGGACAGTCCACGGGTAATTTCTAGGGGACTTAGGGGGCAGAGAACCTTGTTAAAATTTCTATTCATTTTGGGAGTTGCAGCCCCCCAAACTTTTGTATTAGTTTTGCTATTCACAGCATATTGGTCCTGCTTTCAAGTATACTGTATTGTACTCCAGTGATTTCTAACCTGTTTATCACTGTGGACCATATAGCATTTGAAAATATACTTCTTTCTGTTCTTTATTTGCCTCCCAATAGAAAATAAATTTCTAACCTGTTTATCATGCAGACCAGGACTGGGCTAGATTGGAAACTTTAAATATTTCACAGGGGATTTGCTTCATGGTTTAGAAAGTGTGTGGCTGCAAGCAATTGGCTGAGAAATTTGCACAGCTGAGAGTAACATGCAGCTGATAGTAAAGTATAAGATTGTATTGTCAGAAGAATTTTGTGTGGCTGGAATAACAATTTCATAAGACCTCAATGGCTTCAACTATGGCTGACAGCTGATGTGCATGGGGGGAGAAATCCCCTATACAAGGCAAGAAGTGTAATCTGGGAAGACGGCGCATAGAATGTTCACACCTCCAAGTAGACTTGATGTGCAGCACGCTTTCACTAGGGTGCTAAGCTCTATCACCAAGATCCATGTGACAAGTGGCACAAATGTTTCTTGTGTAGTCCAGTACCAATTGATCTATGGACTGGTACAGGTTTGCAGCCTGGGGAACACTGTTATAGGCCTATGATGAGTTTTGCACTGCTACATAGTTATGGAGATATTTTTCTAATTTTTGGCAATATTTTATTATGACTACATTTAATTATCCCATCTGCATCTATCACATCTGCATCTGTGGAAATATGGGTATAAGAAACCTTCATTTTTCCTGAGCCTCAATTTTTGTAACTTTTCCCAAAATTGAGTCTGAGACTTTCTTAAAAATTTTCTTAACTTTTACTGAAATAAACTGGCTAAAATGGGCTACACTTTCTTTATCTTGTAATCTCAAATTTGAATTCCATCTTTAACATTTTGAATGTAATAATGATGAAATATCAATTTTTGGCCAAAAACACTAAATTTTGGAAACTGAGCCTTGTATTTTCTTACGATTTTGTATCACATGTAACCGCATCTGGATATATATTCCGGTTAACCTTAGTTTTTTCTGACACTTGGCTGGAGTTTCAACTTTAACTCAGTGGACACCCTGGCAATCTACGGTCTACAACGTATTTAGACACTATCATTATTGACATTGATTAGCTGATCTTGATGTACCACTAGTGCAGGGGCTCGTACTGGGAATTTCAGCTGAAGAATCTTGTATAAAGCACGTAAATAGTCTGTTGGTACTACAGAGCTTTACCACGACACGAAAAAGCGGCAACACTGTTTTACATACGTAAAAGCTTTGGGATATATATTTCAGTTAACCTTTAGGTCACTATCCGACGTTTTCATACTCTGATGAGTTGTTGGACGAAAAACGCTTTTAGTATGTGAAAAGAATGTTGCCGCTTTTTCATGCTGTGGTAAAGTTCTGCATAATTCTGTGAAAGGACTATGTGGGATTGGCATATAAAACAGTGCACAGCTAAAGACCTATTCCAATGTCTTTAGGGGCCATTCAAATATTACGTCACACAAGGGGGTGGGAGGGTCTTTTGATTTTTGTGACAGTGTGACAAAGGGTAGGTGGGTACCCAACCAGTGTTGTTTTTGCAGTGTGATGTCACATTTTTAAACAACTCGATATTTTACACATTTTGCTTCATAATAGAAAACCTGGGCATGTTTGAGAAGACATTTGGCTCCACGGCTACAAATTATCTGGCAATCCTATTTGGATGCCATTTTGAGGCTAAAAGGCATAATAAACACATTATTACGAGAGCAGAAAAATATCATATTGAAATTCATAATGCGACATCACACTATGAATAGTTCTGAATTGTGGTGGGTGAGTGGTTCTGAATTTGTGACAAAGTGTGACAGGGGTGGGTGCGTGAATGGCCTCTTAAAACAGACAACAATACGTTTCCTTCTAGTTCAATTCTGTTTAACAAGGCGAAAATTATCTGTAGTCTCACCCTTAGCTCCCTAAAATCTGCGGGCCAATCGCTCGGGTCATCCACAACAATACTGGTTTCCTCACTTGCAGCCATTCTTGCTTCACCGCCTCCCTTTTAATGAGCAGCCATTGCAATAACAACAACAACAAGAAAAAGAAAATTCTAGGAAACTGAAGTGTGACGTCACGAAAATTCTATTTTTAGAATAATTAAGTCTTAGTATTTTGTGGCTGGGATGAGGGAACGATAGTCGAAGATAGGATTCCCGTTAGGATATTTGCTACTAAATCGGGGGAAGTTCTAATGAATGAACTTTTCCAGCTCCGCTTCACGAACGGGTTTTTAGTCTTTTTTCAGGCACACATCAGTTTCATAAATGCGACCTCCAGATGAACGACCAAAAAGCTTACTCCGTCGTCCTTCGAAAGGGACGTTAAACTAGGGGTCCTATGCCTGGATGTGGCATGCATAGTAGGCCTAAATTAGCCGAACAAGCTAGGTATAACAGCCTACTCAAAATTAAGGAAACAACAACAACAACAACAACAAAGATCCTACAAGGGATGAAGAAACCTGAGGTAAATGGCAAATCAACAAAGACAAGCAAAGGGAATTTTTGGATGGGTGGACAGCCCAATTTGTCGACAAAGAAGACTTGCTTCGAAGCAAATTTATCGACAAAGAGGACTACCCTCACGTTTTATCAGCAATACAACGTCGACTTGTACTATTGATGTGTTTCAAATTTGCCTGACAAGCTGAATGCTTGGGGGATTTCACCTCCAATTTCAATTCAATTTCAATTTCAAATTCAAATTCAACTACTACTAACTAACTAATTCAACATCATTACATAGCAACAATAACAAGCAAACCTTACTTAATTGCAATACTACAGTTCAATATTATAGGAAGAAGCAAAAATGAAATAGGAGATATGATTAACAAAAGGTCTAATGTAAGATAGCTGAGTTCTAATGTAAGATAACTGAACCTCCACACCCCGTATAGCTACACCTCTGAAGATCATTATTACGACTCTTGCATGAACATACCAAGCAGTGGTGGACTGCCGGCGGGCATTTGGGCAAATGTCCAAAGGCCAGGTTGCATGGAGTGGAGAAAACTTGGACTTCCGAATTTGCGGGGTGAGTGGCCAAGCGGCAAAGCCAGTTCCATTAGCTTAACTGAAGTTACGCATGGCAGTGTACGGTCAGAAACTGGATGGGCGATCTCCAGATGAATGACAGCTCACTCCGCCGTCCTTCGGAAGGGAAGTTAAACTAGGGGTCCCATGCCTGGATGCAGCATGCATAGTAGGCCTAAGTTAGCTGAAAAAGCTAGGTATAACAGCCTACTCAATTTAAAATACACAACAACAACAGCAATAGAAAACTTCGCAATTTGTATATGAAGGAACGAACATTAAATCTGTGGATTTATCAGAAATTTGCAGCCTTTGTGAGCATATCTGCCCATCGATTTACGCTTTCTAGAAATCATAGGCCGGTTTAGTCACACAGTGCTCGGCCCGAAAAATTTGCATGAGAGCAGGCGCAAAACTATAGTGCTTCCATTGGGGAGGGGCGTGAATTATCGTTGCCTGACAAAAGGGCGTTACCTATCGATTTTTAAGGGCGTTTCATGCCTAGAAATCAGTATAAGTTTGACATATGACCATTGATAGGTGCACACTTTCGTTTTTAAGATGGGTGTGGTACAAAATTGGATTTAATGATGTGCGAGGAAGAATACTTTATCTACAAGTCAAAGTTTTATCCAAAATTAATAAATCTTAGTGCCATCTTAAAACACTAAACCTAAATGTTATCTTACAGTTATAGAACGGTAATCTTTATGAATGATGGTAGATGGGAGAAATGTATCTCTCCAGCAAAGACTTTGCCTAGTCTT
>WIPJ01001883.1:104139-124281 GCA_018155075.1 Cassiopea andromeda
ATCATCATCATCATCATCATCATCATCATCATCATTATTGTTATTATTTATATACGAATAATTCTGTTTTGAATTTTGTAGCAGCCTCATTGCAATCTGTCAAGGGTGCTACCCTGTTCGTAGACCTTCCATCATTTCCATCTCCAAGCGTAACCACTGGAGATACTTTACGTCCGGACCTTCTCTTAGAAACTGCTGACAACATTTTGCACATTCTAGAACTAACTATTGGTTTTGAAACCAATGTTAAACCCAACGCTGAGAGCAAAGAAGCAAAATACTCCACTCTTGTGAAAAATCTTAGAAAGTATTACCAGGACGTTAAATTCATAAACTTATCTTTAAGCTGCTTAGGCATATATGATCAATCTTGTACAAAGTTCATGGACATGTGCAATGAATTGAAACTTGAAAGCCGTCACCAAAAATATATCATTTCTAAAATCACAAACATCGCCATTCGCACAACCTACTACATCTTCTGCTGCCGCAATAAGCCATGGACCTCACCTGACCTACTCTCTTTCTAGCCCTCATCTGACTCCTCTGTCCACAGCAAGTATGACATTTAATGACATTTTGTACCAAACTAGCCATTTGTAGACTACCTCATTAGAGAGAGGTTTACATTTGTAGTGTGTTATTATTTATATGTTATTCAATACAATGAAGTTTGAAAAAAAAATTTATATACGAATACTTCTTCAGCTATAAACCAAACATAATGCTTCTATGTGTTAATTAAAGTGATAAGCAAAATTTTAATAAGTAATTCCTATGAAAAACAAAACGTTTTTGGGCTGTTCTTCCAAAGGGTCGTATTTTCATGTACTTGCTTTTAGCATTCTCAGCTCGTTAGGTGCGCTTTTAGTTCTTTTTTGAAGCGTCTTACTGTGTGGATTAGCTGGGATATCGTTCCAAGCCTTCAAGGTAGATTAACAAAATTCTTTAGATTGCCGATTGAATTTAATAATATTTATGCTTACCTTACGTTAATTTATTTTACTTTATCGATTTAGATTAATTTACATATATCTGCATATATTATAAGCTAGTTGAAACAAATCGATATAAAACAAGCTAACGCACACACAGGCACTATCGGTGTAGTTATCATTAGAGGTAAACGTTATTCATTCCTTTACACTTTCATTTCAATGAAGCACTTATCTGTAGGTAGGTATGGAAGCCAAATATAACGACAAGATAAAAACTATAGTATTTTATTGAGGAGCAAGCTAATTAAAAGTTACCAGTTAGATTATGTATTGCATTGTACATCCTAACACCATACTCATGAAATGAAGTTTGGAAAAATTGATATTGTTATTACACAATAAATTGATGTCATTATTAAGAGTATCCTATTTTTTACTTAGGAAACTACACACTTCGCTTTATGTCATCGCCAGAATTGGAAAGTGCATTTTTTGAAGGAACCAGAAAGGTTTTTAGAGTGTTGTATTAGCTATTCGTAACGTACCTCTTGGGTGCTCACTTAAGACTTGTATGCAATCTAAATGCAATCTTTGATTAAAGGTATCATTTTATGCTTTCTATACTAGATACCAGCACCGGATGATCCAACCAGGAATGTATTTGAAGACTGGCTGAAGAAGGATCCAAACTCAGAAATCCCAAATGAGCCAAGGTTATATTCAGTAGCTAACATTTCGTTTATTTTACCAACCAGTGATTAGTTATTTAGAAAATGATTGATTTTCTTTCTAATACTTTGAACTCACTTGACTGTATTTTGAAAATAAAATAGAGAGCTGAAGGGCAAACCCTTAGCCGAACAATCATTTTAATGGTTATTGATATCGACAGGGCTTTTCAAAGAAAAATTTAGAACTTAACATAAATTCCAGCTATGCTGTGTTGAAGAATTTAATTCTGGGTGCAGATAGGATTGAACTGCTTGCTTGTAGTGAAAAAGGGTAGATAAATGGTACTACATCTAACAATTCCATTTCTGGTTGCGTTTTGCCTATCATTTCATACCTAAATCTATCATTTTTTTACTACTATTTACCTTCTTTCACTCTTGGGTCTCTAAATAATAATTTTTTAATTGAATAGATTTTTATTAGAACTGTGTACATTTGTTTAGAGCTGCACATTTTGTGGGAAACTGCACGATAAAAAAGCCCTGTCTTACTTTATCATGTACGGAGATGCAAGAGACATTCAAAAATGGGGACACACTTTGTTAGGGGCACCCTCACAGGCAAAACAAGGCAAGAATGTAAGCTGAAAAAGGGCACTTTATATACAAATATGTTCAAGATGGAAGGCACGTCCCCTTTGTGCTCCCTGGTTCCTATGGCTGTGATCATATAGTGTGTTTGCCCAAAACCTTGCAATTCAAAAATCTATCATTTTTACTGCTATTTACCTTATTACACCCTTGACCCACTTAATAAACTTCTGCATTGTACAGTTTCTTCATTAGAACTGCAAACATTTCTTTAGAACTGTACATTTTGTATGGAACTGCACGTTGAAAGAAGCCCCAATAATATGCCTGTGGTCCCTTATTCTAGTGCTACTGCCAATCGTTTAACTATGGGGAGGAATGAGGGCAAGTGCCATACCCCAGTGACGCATAAGGTCCCCGTTATTTCTCAAAATCTTGGAAGCGAAGGAGCCTCCGATTGCTTGGTAATTAGTCGGTGCAAAATAGTAATTTTTGGCCATTGAGGTAAATGAAAGCCACCGGTTACTGATTTAGTAGCGATATACACTAGTCCTAGTAAAGGTAGTCCCGTATACTTTCGTACGTAGGGGAGTGCCTGTTAGAGAGGACACTTATGCTGAGCCATCGGCTTGTGAGGTAGTGTGGCCAGTTCCTTCCCTCGCCGCCTTTATCTACCCATTGTTCCCACTGTTTACCCATTTGCTGCTGAGTGAGCAGTGAGCGAGCCTTCAGTCAGGGCATCGAGTCGGGCTCGAACCGTAGACCTTCCGCATGGGGGGTATGCGCTCTAACCACTAGGCTACCTCACTCACACTAGTCCTAGTCATGCAAATAAATATATAGTACTTACCATAGGCTTCTGTTTTAGGACAAAAATGACAACTGCTGACAGTGACTACATGCCTTTCCTTCAGACTATAGGAATACCCAGTGTGGACCTGCGTTACACGTATGCTAAGGTAATATCTAAACTAACCATAAGCTGCCTCTCTTGAAAATTCCCAGTGGTCAGTTGTATGAGGAAGCATCAAGACAGTGAAGTCAAGAAATTGCAAACTGTACATCGATTCATAGCTGAATACAAAGCCAGCAAGCGGTCTTCCTATTAGCCCTCCCTTTAAGCATTTTCTTTTGATTTTCATCTTTGCATGTAATTTCTATTTGAACTTTTTTGTCATAAAATCATACCTACATGTTTTACCATATTTGGGCAATTTCATAATGGCGGAAGCAAGAAAACTAACGCTAACCCTAACCATTCCCGTAACCCTAACCCTAACACTCCAAAAGCCCTAACCCTTCCAAAAAGCCTAACTCTAACCCTTTCAAAAGCCCTAATACCTACTTAGTTTATTTTTTCCAGATAGCTTGAAAATCAGTTTTAAGTTGCATACTACACCCAGTTTGAAGACTACAAAAAGAATTTGACTTATTACTTTTTCAGAAACCCGGAATAAAGTGTCTGCCTACCTACCCAATGTACCATTCAATGCATGATAACTTCCATTGGTTGACATCATATGTTGATCCGGACTTCCGTTATCATTTGACCGTTGGTAAAATGTGGATAAAGCTTGGCCTCTTGCTGGCTGATTCGTTGATTCTCCCTTTCAATTTATCACGTGCTGCAGACAAACTTGAATGGTTCGCGAACAAATTTGCAAAAGACCACAAGGAAATTTTGTCTCCGCAAAACATTTCTACCGGTAAGTGGTAAGTTATGGAGAGAGATTTCAGATAAAGCTTTCCTGACCTATCAACTTTCTTATGATTTCTGTTCACCAGCTTATCATTCATTTTTTCCTAAGATCTGGGGGACCTCATTGTAAACTTTACATATTGATAGTCTATCGTGCCCGTAAAGATGGATAGATTTGATGCATTTACAGAAAGATTGATAAAGACAGATACACATAGAGCCTTTCTAACTCAGCATCTTTGAAATTAATATTTGCAACATCTGTTAAGCATTTCTTGCTATTGATTTTAGGCCTTCTGGTTGAAGCAGCTTCGAACCTTACAAAAGCTATCAACAGCTTTGAGCACAGATTGAAGAAAATTGATTTGACAAAGTAATATAAAGTGCATTTTAAGATTCCTTTTTTCTACTCCCTTTGCTTTCCTTTTCTCTTTTATTTGAAATAATATACGACACTTGCATCTGCAGATTATGTAAAGCAGGGGCGTCAAACTCCTTTTGGCCCAGGGGCTATACAAGGTATAATATGACGTCATGCAGGCTGGGTAGGTTAACAGGTGCCCGACAGGGCTAGGTAATAGGGAGTTTGAAATATAACTCGTTGCATGTTTCCTATGGGGCACGCTAGACAGCTGTGAAAAACTGGGAGAATCAACTTTATAATTGCCAGCTAGTACAGGCGAGAAAAATAATGCTAGGTTTCAGTCTATTTACAATTCATTCGAGGGCCACATTTAAGGTACTTTCCAGTGCAATGTAAGATGCCTTTTTTGTTTATATCTTTTGAGAATACTACGTAGTTGAAATGAGCGAGGTAGCGTAATGGTTACAGCGCATGCCTCCCATGCGGAAGGTCTACGGTTCAAGCCCGACTCCATGCCCTGACTGAACGCTCGCTCACTGTTCACCCAGCAGCAAATGGGTACCCAGTGGGAACACTGGAGGGATAAAGCTGGCGAGGAAAGGAACTGGCCACCCTACCTCACATGCCGATTTCTCAGCATAAGTATCCTCTCTAACAGGCACTCCCCTACGTAGGAAAGTATATGGGACTACCTTTACTTTACATAGCTGAAGGGATTTCGTGCAAAAATAGATTAAAATAAAATAAAATTAGAGAGGAAAATGACATTGGGTCTTAAGCGTTATGAAACACCGCAATTTTTGCTACAGTACTCATAATATCTCATTCGTAGTGACAATTAGCACAATTTTTGCCAACAATCAATTAAATGCCAAATTTTACTGACGTATTCATTGCTATAAAGTTCTTGTCAAGAAAAACCATTATAATGAAGACAGAAAATTTTGCTTCAGAAAGAGTCTGAAAGCAAGGATGACGGCAAAGTGATTCAGCCTTACACATTCTCTTTTCATAAGAAAACCATTATTTTTCCTGAGCGTCAAATTTCTTAACTTTTCCAAAAATTGAGCCTGAGCATTTCTTAAATTTTACTGAAATAGATTAGCTAAAATGGGTTACCTTTTCTTTGTTTATCTTAAATACTCGAATTTGAATTCCACTGGAATTTTTTTAATGTACTGATGATGCAATATCGATTTTTGGCCAACAAAACACTTAAATGTCAAAATTAATCGTTGTTATTTTCTCAACTATGGGGAGGAATGAGGGCAAGCGCCATACCCCAGTCACGCATAAGGTCCTCGTTATTTCTCAAAATCTTGGAAGCGAAGGAGTCATCCGATTGCTTTGTAATTAGTCGGTGCAAAATAGTAATTATTGGCCATTGAGGTAAATAAAGGCCACCGGTTACTGATGTAGTAGCGATATATAGGAGTTTCTTGAGACTTTGGCCATTTGAGCTAAATATTCTTATAAACTCTTTTCTTATAAAAAACGTGTATGTAGATTGTGTTACTAGTCATGCTCCTGAAGGCATTTGTAGATTTCTTCCATGCAAACTTTCCTATGATTTATTAATAACTTCATATGCATTGTAGCCAACTTGAAGTAAGAATGAATAACGATAGAATACAGATGTTTCAACGTTATTTAATTCATCAGACAGGAACAATGACCAGGAAGAACTTAAGGTAGTATTGCCTTAAATTAATTTGGTCATAGACAGTGATGATTTCTAAACATTTTTTAAAAGGGGGCTTTAGGTGCAACCACGCCCATATTTTAAAAGACGCAGATATAATGCTTTAGTTTAGTACTAATTAAGTATAATAAACGATTAGAAATGTCTCATTTACCATATAGCAGTGAATAATTAATCACAGCAGTAAAAAATGCTTGAGAAACAAGATCAATACATCTTGAAAAGCAAAGCCAATGCAAGAATCTTTAGAGGGGCTGAGCCCCCAAAATGAACAATAATTTAAACAAGGGGGCTCCGCCCCCCTGAGTCCCCCTAAAAGTCACCCCTGGTCATAGGCAATTGGCTTTTTTTCCTAACCTTTTAATATCAGAGCTTCTCTGGGTCCCTAAGAATTCAGCAAAATTTGGACCTATCTTTATTTTGCCTCTATATATTGCAAAGAAACTTGTTTCTTAAAAACCTCAGAGGAGCCCTTCAAGCCCTTTTTTATCTATACTAACCATTAACATGGACAACAGCAAAGACGACAAGACGATACCATGGCGAGTAACCTAAGAATTATCCATCCCATGGCCATTGCACAAAGGGTAGTATCCAAAAGGTACTTACGCTCTCAGGGTCGAGTAAAGGAGAAGGGGAGGGAAAATGGGGAAACTTCACACACTTGTACAAGGGTAGATGGTGGGTAAGTTACTAGGTATTCACGCGAGCATAGACATCAAATCTTGATTGGCTAACAAAGGAATCTTTCTTGAAAGGAAAATTATGATTCCACTTATCACTAGAATCTATTCTGAGGGCATAAACGTTTTCCTTATAAAAAGCCGTCAATTTGCCTAAGCCTCAATTTTCTTAATTTTTCCCGAAATTGATCCTGAGATTTTCTTTAATTTTTCTTAACTTTTACAGAAATAGACTGGCTAAAATGGCTTACACTTTCGTTATTAATATTGTGTATTTGAATTCCATCTTTAACATATTGAATGCAATGACGACAAAATATCGATTTTTGGCCAATAGAAACACAAAATTTTAGAAATTGAGCCTCGTGATTTCTTAAGATTTTAACAATTTGAGCCTCATTTTCTTACAAACTATTTTCTTACAAAAAGAACGTGTAATGTCCACTAGAAGATGAAATATTCTGATGACATTAACCTTAAATTTTTATGCCTTCTTACGGAATTATGTTGCTTTCAGGAATGTTGTGTACAGTACAAGACCGGTTCAGATGAAGCCTGGTAACAAATTTGCTGCTCTAGGCTACGCAATCTACCGGGCCTTTAACAAAATGGACGATGACTGGGATGAAGTGAAGAAACAACTCATGCTAGCAGTCTATCATGTGCAATCCGCTGCTGCATCATTTGAAGAATTGAAGGCATAATATGACCTCATTAAATTAGCAGATGTTACGACTGATACTCTGTTCATCAATTCACTACCTAGACAGGGGCATCGTCAAAGAGAGCTGCTAGAGTTGCCACACCCCAAAAATTTAATAGATTAATAATATCTGTCGGCAAGTTGAAAGAATCTGTAGGCAAATCTACGTTGCTACTTTAGAGAAGTCTTCTTCATCGACAAAGCTCAGTAGATATTTCAACTGAACAGCGCAGTTCTCACCAACTCACCATCTAGATCAACGATTCTCAACCTTTTCTACTCACGGACCCTTGTCCATTAATTTTTTTCTGGATCCATTCACAGTTATAAGTTTCATGACAACAGCGTAAAATTGCTATTCTAGAATATCAAATAATCGGTGGTGGCTGAGAGATTGCAGAGACTCTGGTGCCAAACAGAAATATGAATCCCCAAGCGAGCGAAGCAAGCAGAAGAATTGGGCTTTGGGCATGAACTAAAGCAAATTGCAACTGGTCTTACTTTAGCCCTGATTACACTGCACACACTAACCTGGGTTCGCCCCAGGTTAGTTGTAGTCGCGTTTACACTAGTGCATTCCAAATTTGTAGTGTAAACGGAATCTGGGGCGAACCTAGGCTAGTTTAATGTTAACGAGTACGCAGAGGGGAAAATCATAGTGAGAGAAGTCTTTTACTAACTGAAATGTTCTTTTGAAGCCATTCTTAGCCTCAAATTTCTTTGCAAACTTCCTAAAGATCCACCTCTTCTTTGTGGACAAGTTAAGTTGCCGCTAAATTGCTTCTTCAGCCGGAATCCTAATTTGACTTACTAAAATTTCAGCATCTTCCAAGTAGCGAATCCAACAATGTTGACACGCATCGCGCATATCTAAATGAAAGCAGGAATTCCGTAAATCTTGAGAGCTTTCTGCTGTTCTGTTGAAATTTACACGCTTTACTAATTGAGCATGTGCAGAGGAAAAACTAATCCAGGTTCGCCCCAAGTTTGTGTTTACACTACACTTCTATATAACTAACCTAGGTTCGACCTAGGGCGAAGCCACCTCCATAAGTGGGTTGAATCAACCTAGTGCGAGCCCGGGTTATTTCGCGTTTACACTACGAAAAACTAACCTAGGCTAGTTTTAATCTGGGGGGAACCTAGGTTAGATTGTGTAGTGTAAACAGGGCTTTTGTGAAACAGCCAGACCTTGAAGCTCTAGTATTTATGAGGCTCCTGAGAATCTCAGACCCTGCAATTGGCTCCATCTATATTCCCTCTCGGTGGCTCTGGTGAAAATAAATAGGAGTAAGGCTAGGAATTTCCTGAAAAGTATTGGTTAAAGGAGTTTAAATAAGTGGAGGCCCTTTGTAGGTTTCTTTCTTTACAGTATCATTTCATCACGTCTATGTGGTGGTGGTATGGCCTCCTTGCCAAAAAACATGACAGGCTCCATCGGAAGGTGGAAAACTATTTGTTCGAAAGCTGTTTAGCAGCTATAGTACCTGCTAGCTATAGCACCTTCGTCTTGATTGGCTAACAAAGGAATCACCATCGAAGCATTCCTGTCAATAATGTTGCGAGAATTCATTCGAGAAACGTGTTTTGATGGTAAAAAGCATACTTTTTTGCAGAAAAAAACTGAAAACACATAGTTTCGAATAATTGGAAAATATTGTGCAAGCATGTTGAAAAGGCTTCAATTCACATTTTCAGAAGGAGCAATTTTTATATCATACGCAGATCAAAAGTTATCGACAATACAAGACAGTTATCTTTGCTCGTAATGGCAAATATCATTGGCTGGAATCCTTCGGTGGTGATTCCTTTGTTAGCCAATCAAGATTTGCGCCGCATACTAACCTCATAGCCATAATAGCCTCGTTGATGATTATGATTGATTTCCGGTATAATTTGCATAAATATGAAACAAGAAGACAAAGCGTAGCCTGCTCTCTTTTCAGTCCCAGTCTTCTACTTATATTCGTGATACATTCGCCTATTACAAATTAGTGAAGGACCCCCTTACAGCATTGCCTTACGCAGTATGGCGCCAGAGAAAAACTGCTGTGGGGGGGGGAAGTACTGCCCAAGTGGCGACAGTGAGCGGTGTTGTCACTACTACTTCTTAGTAGATTCAGCAACATTAACGAGAGAATGGCGAGTAAAAGACTCTTTTTTCTTTGCATCAAAAAAACAAGAGCAACTCAACTAACGTCTGCAAGTTTAGCCCTAGAAGCGTGAGCATAGAATACCTGGAGAGGTACTTAGTACGTCATTTTTCTAGGGTTCCTTATGAAGATGCATGAATAGAAAAGATGTTCACAGTGTCAAGGAATCTTAACGGGCAAAGCCTATCGTATTAAGTGAAAAAACAAAAGAAAGGTCATTGATATTATGGAAGTGACGACAGTGCATCGAAGTTCAGTTACCGACGGGGGGCTCAGAGTGGACTTGTTGTAAATGGAGAAAAATAGTTTTGTTCGTCCGTGCACGTGATCATGGAGCCATTTTGGTACTCGTGCCAGGTCCCTCGCTGATCACGTGCGCGACCAATTCATTCGATATTTTTTTCTTTTAACTTTTCCTTTTTAACCTTATATGGACAATTTTTTGACCGAGATTTATCTATTGTTTTTTGTATGTAAAAGTTGTAAATAACTCTGTCACAGAGAATCGAAAAGCGAATTTGCCGGTGTAAGACGCAATTTTCGGACGAAAGATTTAGAGGTAAAAGTTAGACGCTAAAAGCAAAAAGCCGTGACGCTGTGGCAAGTTACACATTGCCGTTTGTTGATTCTTCCGATAGAGTTGCTTGTTCTTGCGGGTTGCAAAGTTGACGAAAGGAAGTCGTGTATTCTCTGCATCTGACGCTGCCTTTTTATTAGTTTAATTGATTTATCTACGTTTTGAATATATTGCTAAGCCTCAAACTCACATCTGTGATACCCCCTTGACAGTGGTATTACAGACTACAGCCCCCCAAGCCCCCAGTAGTGCCATCTCTGGCCTTATGGCCACTGCCAAAGAAGCGGTTAGAGCAGGGGTGTCCAAACTTTTTGCGACAGGGGCCAGATTTTCTATTGTAAAAGTGGTGGGGGCCGACCTTTTTTACATATAGCAACGATAATTTAAGAAAATTTTTGGAAGCCACTTTGTGATTCACATTTGCTTTTTTTGTTTCAATTTCAACATCTTAAGAATGTTTTTGGTACATTTGAAACAAGCATATCACATGCACTTGAATATTCACTTAACCTTTTTCTTAAACAGAAGTAATTGTGCTCTTACGTGAGAATTCTGGTGGAAAACCACTGACCATGAATTCTAGCGGGTTGGGGGTTGTGTTGTGTAAAGTGCTGTTGGTCTCTAGTGGGTAAATGAAGAATGTTAATACTGCTAGCCAAATAACAGTATACGAGCGTTATATTTTTCATGACTAGGCTGCGGGCCGGATAAAATTTGACCGAGGGCCGGATTTGGCCCGCGGGCCGGACTTTGGACATGCCTGGGTTAGAGTTACTCAAGGTCTCGCGGCAGTAGTAAAAGAACAAAAGGCTACAAGCCGTGATCTCTGCCCAAACAAAACAGCGAATGGTTGATCTCGCGTCATCTGTTCAAGGGTTATCACAGCTACTAGGCACATAAATTGATAAAGTCTATGGGGCGCTTATGCGGTCTAGTAACCACTGCGCAGGAAACCATTTTAAAATGAGTGTTTGATTCCGCAAAAGATGCAACACGTATTTCTTTAAGTAAGAATTGTAGGAAAGTGAAGCTCAATAATCCAAAGCTTTAAGATAATCTTGCGAAAATTACAAAGCTCAAGCTAATAAATTCTTCTTCATACTAAAAACCAATGTTACCTCATTCCTACATTTGTAACTTGTTTTAGCCAGTTTATTCCAGAGAAAAGGAACGTATTAAGGAAATCTCAGCCTTAGTTGCGAGAAAATGTAGTAACAATTGAGGCTTGGTAGTAAAGTGGTTATTGTCCTATCTTAAGACATCTGCTTTTTGATGTTTAAGGCTCTACTGTCAAAGCAAACAGTTAATATTTTGGAGTTTACCGAATAGTGCGAAAGAATTGTAGAATTTACCGTGTGGTACGGAAATATTGCAGAATCTACCGAATTGTGCAACAATATTAGGGAGAACAATATTGGGCAGTGCATCACCCCTACACTCCCCAGGTAAATTCGTCTATATCTTCAAGAAACACTCACAGTTAACTCTGACTTTATGACTGATCCTTTCAAGGGTTGAAGCGTATCGCATAGTCTTCGGAGAGAATCTAAAACACTTCTACTTGTTATCTTGTCTTGTCATCCCCATTTCGTCCCCGAAGGGGGCCTAAGACTGATCCTGGGGCCAGTTTTCGCCTGTAATTTGTTTAAAAGAGGTGATCGAGTTGGCTACACTCAATCCCCTCTGCTACCCCCCACCAGTCACTAGGCAGAGCTGTAGCGTGAGCCATTGAGTCTGCTTCTCACTGAAGGGGCCTGGTTGGACAGTTTGCCACAGGTCATCAACATCTGCCCTAATTCTGAATCTCTGCGACATAAACCGCTATTACTTAAGGGCAGCTGTCTCTCTGTGCCGCTTGCCACCATGGGCTAGCCATCATCTCCATCACCATCACCATCATCATCACCATCACCATCATCATCATCATCATCATCATCATCACCATCAGCATCATCATCATCATCATCATCATCATCACTATCAATATTTATATACGAATACTCTTGCAGCTGTAAACCAAGTACAATGTTTCTATGAGTTAATTAAAGCGATAAGCAAAATTTTAATAAGTAATATCTATGAAAAATAAAAATTTTTCGCGCTGCTCTTCCAGAGGGTCGCATAGTAATTACAACTTCTTATGGAATTAAGTCTGTCAGATTCATTGGAAATAAACTCTGGGAAATCCTGGTGCCTTTACAAAGTATCTTTACTCTTGAAACGTTTGAAAAGGATCTTGGACATCAACCTCATGCGACTACAGAACCTGCAAAACGTTTATTGATTATTCAAGTTCTTGCAATTTTCTTAAATAGTTGGCATTGATTAGTTTGCCTTTTAACTATGTACATACCAGCCACCTTTAAAATGAAGTATTTTCTACAATAGTATTGCTACAATTATATGTTACAATAAATCGATTGTCCGCATCTCATGATGAATAGAGTTGGAATTAGGAATAGTCTTCATTAGGAATAGTCTTCATTATGAATAGTCTTCATTATGAATAGTCTTCGTTATGAATAGTCTTCATTAGGAATAGTCTTCATTAGGAATAGTATTCATTATGAATAGTCTTCATTATGAATAGTCTTCATTAGGAATAGTATTCATTATGAATAGTCTTCATTAGGAATAGTATTCATTATGAATAGTATTCATTAGGAATAGTCTTCATTATGAATAGTCTTCATTATGAATAGTCTTCATTATGAATAGTCTTCATTATGAATAGTCTTCATTAGGAATAGTCTTCATTAGGAATAGTCTTCATTAGGAATAGTCTTCATTAGGAATAGTATTCATTATGAATAGTCTTCATTAGGAATAGTATTCATTATGAATAGTCTTCATTAGGAATAGTCTTCATTAGGAATAGTCTTCATTATGAATAGTCTTCATTAGGAATAGTATTCATTATGAATAGTATTCATTAGGAATAGTCTTCATTATGAATAGTCTTCATTATGAATAGTCTTCATTATGAATAGTCTTCATTATGAATGGTCTTCATTAGGAATAGTCTTCATTAGGAATAGTCTTCATTAGGAATAGTATTCATTATGAATAGTCTTCATTAGGAATAGTCTTCATTAGGAATAGTCTTCATTAGGAATAGCTTTGATTAGGAGAAGTCTTTACGTCACACTGGAATAATCTTATATGGAATAGTTTTGTGGAAAATACCTGGTTACGTCGAATGAAATATAGTGAAATGATGAGGACTCTATTTGTCGTCGTCCTGATCCTTAAAATTCTTTAATCATTGTTATAGTTGTAGGCGCCAGAACAACCCTTTACAGTGGAAACCCAGATAACAGGCCTTAGGCCTTTCCTGAGTAGCCAGGGCAGGCTCTTAATTAGTGGATTGATATTCTTAATTCCAGTCTGCAGGTTCTTTTATGCAACACATCCTCTTCATTCCACCCCAAGAATTCTTGATGATTCGCGAGAGTACTTTAAAGGCAGAATTCTTGTTTAACAATCTTAATATCAGCTGTGCGAGCTAAAATAGTACAAGCAGCCCCTGGCAGTTTCTAATCTTGAATTTTTAAATCAAACAGCATTAAGCGTGTTATAAAAGAACCATTCCCAGTCTCAGCTTCTTTAGGGTTCTTATTTAGAGGTTCAGAAACAATGAAATTTCAGCCTCAAAGTTCTTACAAAGGCAGGTAATTTTATGCGATTTCTACTGCATCTCAAAGTCAATGGAGCGAACAATTTGAGCAAGTGGCAGGCTTGTAATTTCAACAGAATTTAATCGATGTATTTGTGATTTTAAGACATGGAAGGTAGCCTTCATGACTAAGATCAATCAGTAACAAGACGCTTTTGAAGGAAACGTAATATGAAGGCTCGTTTTGAACAACTAATAACCATAGTTGGAGTCAGTTTTGCGACGTTCACGGCAGTCAGAGATAGCAGGGGGCTGCTGCTTATTTCTGGACTTGCATTTATACATATGTGTGTATCCAAGCTGCTGAATATGTACCCCCAGTTTTTGAAATCTTGGCAATATCACTGCTAATGAAACTACACGAAAAGAAGGGAATAAAGCTGCGAACCGAAGAATAGAGGAGATTTGTAATGCACTACCAGATGGACTAGACAGCCATAACAACTGACGTTATAAATTTAATGGAAGACATACAAGTGCGTTAGTATCTGATTTCAGGCTCAAATCTGCAAGAAATTTGAAGACGGCAGACAAAAAGCTGTTAATTCTTCACCAAAAGATTGTCGATTTATCGAGAGTCAAAGAGAGTACACAAAATAGGATAATTGTCATAGAGCGTTAATTTTGCCTAATCATAAACGCAAAACCAAGACTAGTCGCCGAAAGAGGCATTCCATAAAATATAGGAAATGAGTTAAAGTGAAATATGTCATTCAGAGAAAACTGTCATGTGGAAAGCATAGTGTTAATTCTAGTCGCTTGTGTAGTAGGCGTCTACTCTGTTGTTAAATGTCCGGAGAAAAATGAAATCCCAAAATCTACCAGTGCCAAACCTATTGCGGAACAAGAGGCGCGGTTTTCGTGGCATGATATGATACTGGATGAAATGAAAGCTGATAATATCAAGCATGAGTTACGGTTAGTGCAATGCTTAACTGACATGTATTTTCAAATATCTTTCATCGCAGCTTACTAAATTGCCTTTATTCTTTGATTACTCTATTTTTTGAATAGATCATATGTCCCCAACAGTAGTGATAACAAGACATTTTAACAAGGGGGCACAGGGGCGTCAAAACTGGGGGCTGGGGGTACTGGCGCCCATTTTTTTCATAAAGTAGCGTGCTTCACTGTGTTTAGCTGAACTTAGCCCGGATGTTATTGATCAGGCCCCTCCACTTTGACGTTGTTTCAATCCCTAAGGCAGTATCGTAAAAGGGGGGGGTCTGATTTAGTTGCAAGTATCAGGAGCCTGCCGAAGTAAGTGGTATGGGGGTGTCACACCCTCACTTTTGCCGAAGTTGTCAGTAATCAATTGGCTTATGGCCATTCTTTTATTTGTCGGTAAAAGCTGCCTTTGTGAGTATCTCTTGTTGGTAATTTTTAGATATTTAGTAGCCATTTCGTAAATTTCTTCTATAGGGAGGCTGGAGCATGTTTTCGAATGGGGGCTGGGACGAGTAGCAATCTCATAAATGGGTATTAAAATGGGATCTGGGTCAGAATCTCTGAAAATTTTTATAATCACACCTTTAGGTAATATGCACCCTTGCACTCTGTCACTACTTTCATTATCTGATGGGGCAACCGTACATAAAGATTATAAAATTGAAATGAAGAATGCGAAATGAAGTCCTATTGTTAACCCTTTTTCCTGGATTACGCAGGAAAGGCTATGATGATTGAGTTCTTCGACAACACAGCAATGAGTAATAAGCAATCAATAAAATATACTTAAGTAATATAAACTCACGACTTTCATATTATGAAGGGTGACCAACTTTAGAGCTCGAACCTTTACTACAACTTCTGAAACTTCGGCTAAACGTCTTCTAATACTTCACAACAAGGCTGCTACTTTTTCCGATTCTTTTCTTCAAGATGTTCTCTCTACTCAAAACTTAGCACGCCCGTTATGATGCTAATAATGCTAAATGAAATTAAACAATGAAACAGCAGAACAAAATTCAAATTCAACACAACATTAACAATCCGCAGTGAAACATAATCTATAGTTCACCAGAAGCGCCCTCTTAGCGTCACACTTTTCCCGATCCTCCAGGCCCGGCGTGCCACACCTCCACTTACAAGTCCCTCAGCACGCTACTGGAAAGCACGTTATCATTATCAAAGATATGACACTTTGGTTCAATTTTCATATCATGTGATCAGTAATTATGAAGATTTAATAACCATACCGACGTGCAAACTTTATCATTGTTGTTGTTGTTATTTACTTTATTTTGAGAAGGCTGTTACACCTAGTTTTTTCAGCTAATTTAGGCCTACTGTACATGCTGTATCCAGGCATGGAACCCCTAGTTTAACGGCCCTTCCGAAGGACGGCGGAGTGAGTTGTTTTGGTGGTTCATCAAGGTCGCCCATCCAGTTTCTGCCCGTAGACAGCCATGCTTTGCTTCAGTTAAGCTAATGGAACTGGCTGGGTTGCTTGGCCACTCCCCCCACTAGGTAAGCTAGTAGATTTTCATATCGTGTGATCAGTAATTATGAAGATTTTAATAACCACACAGATGTGCAAGCTTTATCGTAGCAGTGCGATACAAAGCACTTGGAAAGCATGGTTAATATAGTTCAAAAAGCAAGGCGAGGATTAAAATTTATGGATTCTACGCCCTTTCCCAAAAGCAAAGAGTATATCAAGGAGAGCTCGGCTATTCTGAGCCACCCAGAAATCACCACTAGTCCCGACCTTATATAGCTCCTGTCTGTTCCTGTCCATCGTACCAATATGTCCAAATAATTTTGCCACAGGTACTTGACAAAAGGACAGCATCTTGCAGGAACAGAACTATCAAAGGAACAGGCAGACTATGTTGCTGAGAAGCTTAGAACAGCTGGATTTGATAAAGTGAAGATTCATATGTATATGGTGTTGTTGTCATACCCAGAAAAGCCCGGACAAGTTCAAGTAAAATCCGCTACTGGATCAATTATCCACAAGTTTGACGTCATAGAGCCTGCAGTTCACAAAAGTGAAAATGCAAGTGAGGTTGTACTCCCATTCAATGCATATTCTCCAGCAAAAACTGTCGAGGTGCGTAATTTAAGATTTCAAGAGGCAGATAGGAAAAAGATTTGTGGAAAATTTCTAGTTCTGATAACGCCAATTTTTTTTCTACGCATGGTCTTTCTTTCTTAGAAAGATTCGCTTTATCAAACCTTTCTGAAAATACTCTCGTTGATGACTGATTTCCATTAACACTAGTTCTATAAAACACACAAAATTTAATCTATAAAGTAGTTCGAGCATGCAAAATCTTAAACTCTTCTTCAAAAAATTCAAGAATTTTTTTATGTGAGATTATTATTCTACCAGTTTTTACCCTGTCGTTTTCATTTTCAATAGGGTGAACTGGTGTATGCAAATTTTGGAAGCACTTCGGATTTTGCAGCACTTGAGAAAGCAGTAATAAACATTACAGGGAAAATTGTTCTTATAAGGAATGGGCCTAGTTCCAGAGGATCAGTGGTATGAAAGCTACTTCTTTTGCTGCGAAGTTCCCTTAATCGTGAAACATGTTGGAAAGGCTACCCATGAAACGCTTTGTAGACAAGTCAACTGTTCAATTCAAGTCATCATCTCCTGAGTCAGAGTGCTGAATCAGGAGATGATGCAATACAAGAGAATGAATCTGATGATCATTTACTGAACAGACCAGGCATTACACCTGGCCTAGTCTACATTGTTCTTAGTGCAGACATGTCCCTAGAGGCTGCAAACGCCGCTGGCTTACCGATCATTGGTAGTAGAAGTGTCTATATAAAAAAAACTGAAGTATGATATGTCAATACAGGCGTGCAAATGGGAATGTTCTAGGACAAGAGTCTATTCCACGAAAAAGGACACGTTAAAAATTGCTAAGGGAGATTTAGCTGACTGAGATTTTTCTGATTAATCAAAAGGCAGTAGATGCACTTTCCTGGTTTCAAAGAACGTACTTTTATGCTCATGTAATTCTCATACGCTGATTACTTGCGAAGCATCCTGAATAGATATAACCATCTTTTACGACTACGCATACAAGTTTCCATAGATTTTTATACAAGAACATGCGAGCATATAGGAAGCAGTGTCTATACTTGTCTGTTTTTATGAAGTGCTAACAATCGAAAAACAGCAAAGCATAAGACAGGATGATCAACTGAATTTTAAATAGTCTCTGCATTCACAACTTCGGGCCAATGATCTACGCACACTTGAAGGAACTCCAAAATTGTTAAAATTAATAAAACGAGGAGGCTCAGAATAAGAAGTGTGACCTTCGAATTTGCCAAAATTAATAAACGCCCCCTCCGTTTATAGTGGGTTTTGGAGCATGCAAAGTGCAATTCAGCAACACGTCACTTGGGTTGAACTTTAAGTGTGTGATCCGCTGCGTTTTTAGGTGAGAAAAGCACAAGACCGGGGGGCAGCTGGTTGCCTATTGTTTTCGGATCCGCGAGATTGGAACCCATCAGGCAAATCTGCGCAGTACCCAAATGGATGGGAATTACCAGACACAGGGATTCAAAGAGGAACTATATCGCAAAGACAAGGGGATGCTCTTTCAAGTGAATACCCATCAAAAGGTAGATATTTTTAATGTCAAAATTTCAGTTGTCTCTCAGTGATAGATGTAAGAATCCGCCGTTTTTCTTTAACTTTTCCAAGAACATTTTCGCTTGACATAAACTCCGTTCATAAAATTTTCAACATTCTCCGCTAGCACCACATCTCTATTGGTTCTAGTTTTCTTTTCATCTTTGTACTAATGGTACACGACTCACTTCCATATAAGAGAACAGACCAGATGTAGCATTTCAGAAATCGTTTTCTCGTTTCAATAGATATCTTGGAGTTCGTTTCCGAGGGGCAATTCACTGATTATAATCTCGTACGCTTTTTAGAATATTCGCAAAATAGTCTTGAATCTCAAAATCTTCAACCAAGTGATGCAGATGAAGACGTTTCATTCAACCAGTTGATGTGCCATTCACTTGCGGCTATGTCGCTGCTAAAAATTATGTGGCAACTATTGACGAACGCATGATTAGAAACAGTGAAAACCATTCATTTTGTATCCCTGTTAAGGAAATTGAAGCAGTCCTTCCGCATTGGCGTACGCTGATGTCGTTCTATGTCATTTGAGTATTTAATAAAAAGCGTGATTTTACGTGATTATCAAGAACGATAAACATTGGCAACATATTCATGGTGTCCTAAAACCTTTTCATTTTCCCTGGTTTAATTAAATCGAGAAAACAGCATACGCAATTTTTCATCGAAATTTTTGATTAAATTTTAATTACTTACTTGCAGAAAATCCTGATAAGTTATTGAAAGTAATCGATTTGAACTTCTAGAACTTCAGCTTCTACGCAATTCCAAAACTTTAAGCTCTACAAGTTGTTTAACTTTCAAATAGCTCTTCAGCAACTATATCATTCAGCCAGAGGACTTATTAATGTTACTTTTAGCTGGATTCTATAGAGCAAGTCCAAAGAAGGCTACGATGTTCCCAACGATTCCATCACAACCAATCCAGTTTGCACAAGCAAAATTGCTTCTAAGGTAATCAATTGTACATGCATTGCCATTAACTTTCAGTTAGCTTTCAACTTTCCAAGGCCATGCCTCTCTACGATGAGTGCTAATTAGTTCCATTTGTTCTGAATCTGCAAACCAGAACTGATAACGTTGTGCCAGAATTCAGTCATATGGAAAACTTCAAGCATTTCAGTTTTATCCCATGCAGCGTCTGATTAATTATTCTAAATTCTTACAGCAAAATGAATGGCATTGCTGGTTCATCTAATTTTCAAGGCGACGGAAACTTTATTTACCGCATGAACTCAACTCTGTAAGAGCACACAAAATGTCAGAAGTATCTTACGCTATTAAATTATTTCTACATTTTAAGAATGCAAAAATGTTATGGTATTGAGAATGTATTGCTTATGCGTCTGTAGCAAACTTTTGTGCAGAATTCCTACTAACTACCCTAGTGCCTCTAATAGACGGCCCCCCCATTTATTAACTTCAGGAGAATTTTTCTTTCCCCCATTACTTATTAACACCCCCTTCTATTAAATTTTACAAATCGATATTAACACGCAGAAAATTAAATTACCTCTTAATAAAACAATTTACCAGCATGAACTACAACCTCTTAGCACCCCTTTTCTAATGAAAAGCTGCCGACATGCTTACCCCTTTCTATTAGAGACTCTAGAGTGCATTTAGAAAAAGAAGAATAAGTAAAGAGTAAAGAGCCAAATAAATAAATAAATAACTATACATATATATTTATATATACAAACACACACACACACATAAATATATATATATATATATTTATGTATGAGTTTATATATATATATATAT
>WIPJ01001887.1:0-11612 GCA_018155075.1 Cassiopea andromeda
AAATTGGTAGATCCCGTGACTGTTCCAAGCAGGTTTCACTTTACATACTTTCTGATTACATATAGCAGAAAGGTCACTATCCGACGTTTTCATACTCTTACGAATGTCGGACGAAAAAAAAGCTTTTAAGTTTGTCAAAAGAATGTTGTAGCTTTTTCGTGCTGTTATAAAAAAAGAGTGCAATATGTTATTTATTTCAACTGGTCCCTTATTAATAGCAGCGCCGAAAGGAACTGAAAAGGTTTTAACTTGTACCAATATATCTATTATTGATATTATTAGGAAAGGCATAGCTTCGATGACTTTCATTGTATGTTTAATACCATCAATACATGAAGTACTTGCGCACCTTATCGAGTCAGGCAATCCAGCCACATGTATCCTCTAAATAATTGATCCATGCATGCGAAAGTTTAAGTTTTTGAGGGCGCTCGTATCGAAGTTTAATGAGATTGCCTACGTCAAACCTTACTGTGAGGAAAGAGATGTGGGGCCTTTTCCGCTTTGACAATTCCAATTGCACTCTTCTCTTTTAGCTAAAAGTCTTTCTCTGTGCTTTCCCTAATAATCCAAGCAAGCACAATTTTCATGGCTAAATTTAACTTCTTTTTTCTGCTTTCTACAGCAGCACAACCTGGTGCACTTTTCAAGATTGATCAATAAGAGCATCACGTAAAAGCAGAAGCTTCACAAAGTTCTGGAAGGTAAGTTTTGTTTTCTTATAGAGTGAGTAGATGTGCCTTGCTTATTCCTATTTTCATTTTTGTATTTGATGTTTACACATATCAAATATCTCAATTTAAGCATTTCAAAGTTGCTGTGAGCTATTTTTGCATCAAATCTGAGCAGGCTTGTAGACAGTTGAACTTGGGTGGGGCGGGGGCAGGTCTAGTTAAGAGCCTGGGAGCGTTTACATGCTACATGTCTTCTTCAATAGGTGAAAAAGTATTTGCCAAAATAGTCTTGTATGATTGGCATGCTGCTGAAAAATAGGGGTCTGGGGGCCTATCCACTAGAAAACCTTTCTGAGGCAACGCCCTCTAAAATATCTGAAAACGCCCTTTTTGCAAAGTAAAATATAATTCTATGCGTCAACAATCTTTGTGCTAAGGAGGAGAAACTCGTAGTTCATAAAACTGATACTCTATATGCAACCTCGGTGAATTATTAGCGAGGCGGTGCCCCCCTTCCTCTCCCAATGTCCTCTGGCCTGGATAATCTGAGTCTGCTCTTCAAACAGCAGAAGTTCCACTTATGAATAAGAGGACGGATTTTCAAAAAAGAGCTTTCGACCGATCACAGTTTTGCAATCAATATCAACATTTCCGATAGATTGATGCAATGCGAAATGCTACTATGTATCTAGTGCTTCCTTTCTCCACTTGTTGAGAGATCTGTCCTAAATGACCTTGTGAAAGCCTTGAGTGGCTTAATTAACGAACTGCTGATAGCAAGATTGGATGCATATGGTTTCAGTAGATCTGAATTGCTGTTTATCTATAGCAATACTAATGATAAGAAGAACTGGGTAGACGTCAATGGTTCCTCTAGTAGGCTGCATGGGCAAAAGCCATCTTGGTATTTAACATACAACAGTAAACTAAGGAGGAGCGTAGAGTGCAGGAACTTAGTCCTTAAAGGGAAAAAAATGAGAGTCCTTAACAGGAATACTTTCAACCCTAAAGGCTGGTTTCCATATAATCGTAAAGGTAGATTCACACATATTGCGGTATGATGCGGCGCGGCAGGAGGCGGTGCGGCAAGATGCGGCAAAAACGCATAGCTGTTGGTCACACATGCAGCGCCTCCCGCTGTAAGCGAAGCAACACAGCTTCGAGTCATCTGGTAACTTCACAGGTGTTTACGGTTCACAATATTGCTGAACACGGAAAATTCTACTTTTTTGCTTTGGATTAGAAATCTGTTGGCAATCCTGAGGCTAAACAGACATGTCAATGAAGGTTTCACATATAACATGATAGGCCTATCGACGAAGCTGTGTTACATTCACCTTCACGAAGAATGTCATCGCTGTGCTTGGATTAATCCTTATCATTTGACAAAAATTTTCAGGTTTATAATCCTACCCTCTTGTGGCATGCTTGCACGGTAATTTCCTTTAGAAATCGATCGAACTGCCTCTGTTAACTTGTTTGACATCCAATATGTCTTCCGAATGCAATGTCCCTTTCTATTGTTCTTGTGCGGCGTGATGCGGAAAAGTTGAAATTTTTCAACTTTGCCGCATCATTAAAAATACGCGTGGCTGATGACGTTGAAAAAAACGCTTATCATATGTGGTTCGCGGCAACTGGGCGGCAAGAAAAACGCGACAAGTGTGAATCTACCTTAAGTATGTTTCCATATAATCGCCGATGTATCGCAGATGAGTTTTTCCATATAGAAGCAAATTGGTAACCAAGTGTGGTTTGTAACCAAGGAAAGATATTTTAAGAAGTGCATGTCTAAACATTACTTAAACGTATTGTTATTGAAGTTATCTGATATTGGATGATTCATGTCACTTGGAATACAAAAGCAATAGGTCATTGTCGATCCATCGCAGATGAGTATTTCCATATACTTAAAGGCATCTGCGCTGACGGGAAAGCATCGTAACGATCGAGAAAAAAGAACATGGTTCTACTCTCCCGATGCTGTTACGATGTCCCCGATGCGTAGCAGACGTCGGAACAAGAGTGTTTCTATTAACAGATTTCTGCCTCCAAACCATCGGTGATGTATCGCAGGCACCTTCCGATTATATGGAAACATGCTTACGATTATAGGGAATCCGGCCCTAAGAGACCATTCATCCTTTAATTCCCAAACGTACTCTATCCAACTTATGCTTTTCTAATCTATTGACCACAGATTTCATGGTCTACCCTTCCCATTGCTTTGGTTCATTGACTTACCCATTACTTGAGTTATCACCATGTGAGAATGGAGGAATGTGTGTACACCTGCAATAAACCTGGTTATAAATGCATTTGTGCCAAAACTGAACACTGGAGACAGATGTTTATTTTATTTAGGGTCCGAAACGTCTGGACTTGTCGCATATCATGGTAACATCTTAAGTAATTCTGGAAATGTGGTAATTGGAAATGCCAAGAATGGAACCAAGTCTCTTATTCTCGTTGTCTTTATTCTGCGATTTGTACTCTGAGCAATTTAAAAGTTATCATAGGCTCAGAAACAGAAAGGGTTGAGAATATTAAGGCTCAGCGAGAAATAAGTAGTCTTGTAAAGAATGAGCATATATATATATATATAAATCATGCATACATGGACATGAAATAGTTAGCGTGTTTCAGCTCTTTGAATTTATCTTTTTACATTGCAGCACTGAATGCCCGGACAAGAAAGGTCTTCGCTTGAGAACTATGTCTTTAGCTGTCATTGTCTCATCCATTATAATCGGTGGCTTGGGTATTACATTCAACGTCTGTCAGATTGTATCATTGCTCAGTGCAAAAAGGACGAAAGTACCTTTCGATGTAACACTAATTAGTCTTGCCACTTCAGATTTTTTGTTTTCTTCTTTAGCAATCGTCGGGAGCATTATCAATTACTCACTGCCCAATGCAGCAATGTTAAAGCCATTCAGACACTTTATCATCATCTGCTTCAGCTTTTTAGCCGCGTCCTCAAGCTTGCATATGTGGTTCATCGCAATCCAAAGATTAATTGCTGTGCTATACCCACTCAAACTATCTACTTGGATAACAAGGAAGAGAAGTGTTATAACGTTGTTGTTGTTGTGGCTAGTTTCGTCTGTTCTCGCCACCCCATTATTAATAGACAATTATACCTACGAGAGAATATTCATTTGCTCTCCGTTCTTTTCAACAACAGTTCTGATTGTCTGCTATTTCATCATCAATCATAAAATGCTAACTCGAAAAGCACCAACAATTAGAGGGCAGCAAGCGCAGAGCTTGTCGATCTTAGTGTACTCCAGTACTCTTACTGTCATCTACATAATAACAATATTTCCAATGACTATCGTGACCATGCGACAACCAGTTCTTCTGCGAAAGATGGATTTAATAACTTATGCCCATCACATATTCTTTCTACAAGTGATTTTGGATCCCTGTGTTTATTTTTTCTCTCAGACTTTGAAGAGAAAGAGCTGCAGAATATGCTACATTTTGTGTCACTGTAGTAGATCTGAGAAAGTGTCTACAACTGAGGAAGTAGGAAACATGAACAGAAAGAAGACAAGGGACTAGTTATTAGAAGAAAGCTTTTCAAGAAGCATATTACATCAGTGAGATATCATCATTGGTTCAAGTAGCCAAGAAAAACTCCCATCTTCTATATCTATTATTTCGCCGTAGCGTGTCAGTTTTAACGCTAACTTAATCAACATTCATAGTCGTTATTCACCACCAATCTTGAAGGTGGTGTAAACTTTCTGCTTTCAGCTTGGATTTTTCCAAATTTTTTGTTAAGTCCAGCCTTAAATTTTACTGACTTTCAATAATAACAACAGCCCAGAATAGGTGATTGAAATCCAAGAAGTGGAATGTTGATATTTCTTGAGGCACATAATGGTTGTTAGTTAAATTTGGTTTCTAGTTTGATGAAACTTTTTCTCGCAAAAGTAGCTATCATCTGAAACTCTTAATGCTTTATAATTTATGCCCAATTTCAGCCTCATATTTTCTATGGATATTTATCTTACAACAAATGCATGTACTCAGTAAGATTATGTTTTGTATATGCTATTCTTTGCGTTAGACAGGTAGAACATTCGGGATATGCAATAAGAGAAGCATATGCAAATTACATGTTAGTCAATGGTTATTTGCTGTATTTACACATAAGAAGTCAAATTATGTGATTCGCTTGATTCGCTTCTTGCATAATTTTCATTTTCTGTGTATAATTTACTCCTAGATAATTATATTTAAAATAACTTATTGTTTTCCGCATGATTTCATAAAAGCAAGAGCATGTGAAGAACTTGCTGAGGACTATTAGATAACAACTATTCCAGAGAATAACTAAAGTAATCCCAGATAATTGGTGACAACAGTAATGACATGTATGTATGTTTGTATGACATTCTGACATTCTATTCTCAAATTTCATGGTTTTGCAGTTGTCACAAATATTAATCTGGTTTCCTACATGAATAAAAACATTTATGCATTTATACATGTATGTATACAAATGTGTGTGCTATAACTAAGCTATATCGTAGATAGCTCTACACATAATGCTGTACTTTCAATTCTAGACTATATCCCAGATTAGCAAGACGAAGCACTTCACCATTTGAGAAATATGTCCCTAGTTGACGCCATCGTCAATTTCACCATCTGCACATTAGGCATTGCTCTTAACTGCTGCGAGATTGCATCTTTGCTTCATGCAAGAAGAACAAAGCTACCTTTCGATATAACACTCATAAGTCTTGCTATGTCAGATTTAATGCTAGCGATAGCAATGCTGATATTTGGTATAGTCCTTTGCTCAGTATTAAATTTGGCTACGTTGAAGGTGCACAGAGGTTTGTACGTAAATGTTTTCACCTTAAGCATTTTCGCATCGAGCTTATCTGCTGCTTTACATATGTGGTTCATCGCAATCCAAAGATTAATTGCCGTACTTTATCCATTTAATGTATCTATTTGGATGACAAGAAAGCGAAGCATTATCACTGTGTTGCAGATATGGGTACTTTCGATTTCTGTTACAGCTCCAGTATCGGTTAAATGTTGCACCTACCAACGATTTCTAATGTACAGTCCTTTGGTGTCAGCTGTTGTTATTGTTGTTTGCTATTCCATCATCAGCTTTAAAATGATGACAGGAAAGAGACCAACAGTTGGATCCCAGCAAACGCAAAACCTATCTGTCTTACTATACTCCATTTCCTTCACAGCGATATTCATGATCTGCTCATTTCCATACACTATTTATGCAATAAAGCAGCCAGTCGCTATACTTCAGACACTTCTCTGACAAATAAACACTTAATTCAACATTATGTTTAGGTAGGATGGGATTTTCATCGGTCAACATGGATAAGAAAATTATTTTTGTCAGAAATCATGCATTTATTAATTGGTTTTCCAGGAACTTTTGGCAGAGACTGCACATTCGTATTTCTGTAAATCTCAATTGCAAATATTTCATACTAGTTCCTACTTCTTTATAGGTAATGTGTGCACTTGCAGTTATTGATTGACTTGGAGATACTTTTTAGATTGCTCAATAGATGTTGTTCTCTTTCCATTGTTGCATCCATGTGAGAAGGAAGTAGTCCTTGATGAGTGTTAGAAACGAAAGCAAATCATTCCTGATTCTATTCATGCAAGATAAAGTGCCATTGAACTCAAAGCACGACTACATTTTCAACTGTACGTAAATGTTAAACATCATTAAAAGCAAGGGATTTTACTAAATTCTCTGCTTGGTTTCTCTACACAAAACAGATTAATGCTACAGCTGATCGGTATATTGACAAGAGCAAATAATGAAATCACAGTAAGATGTAACTTTAATTAACATCGTCTTCTTCTACTTTCATTCGGAGCTGCAAGCTGTGTTTTTCGTAATTATAGATTCATATTCGCAAAAATTTCCCATTACTGTTGAGCACTTTTAATTCAAACAAATGAATTTTAATCAAATATAATTAATGAATATCGACAAGAGCAAATAATGAAATCATAGTAAGATGAGACTTTAATTAATATCGTCTTGTTCTACTTTAATCCGTGTTTATGAATGTAGTTCAGCCATATGCTATTGCGTAATTATAGATTCATGTTCACAAAAAATTTCACATTACTGTTGTGCACATTTGATTCCTACAACTGAACTTCAATCTTCTTCGTATGACCATTCGAGAGAGCACAGTGCGTGAAGATTCTACTCATTCTACTTGAGACATCAATTCCATGACAACAGGTCTGATCATTTGAATGATGCCGCCTTGTTGATGTCATTTATTATTTCATATTTCCAAACTAAATTTACGCTTATCTACGTAAACATGTAATATTATATATATATGTATATAGTTTAAACATAAACAATTGCATTTATTCTGGAATATTCTTTCTTAAAATCTACGCATGCATATGTATGTAAACATCCATCCATCCTTACATACATGTATACATATAGATACATACATACATTCAAAATTTTCGTTTCAGAAATTGACGTGTCCCATCCTGTGATGTCAGAACACAGTCCTGAGCCCACTGCCAAAATTTTATGGAAATAGAATGAGTATATGATATGGGACGACAATGTTGAAGATCTTTAACAGTGAGGCAATCGTTTTTTGGCTGTAACCCACCATTGTTCCACACGGGACTTGTAAGAATTCACTTTTCTGATTTCACCCGTCACTATGTATGATTTAAGAAATGAGAGATCAGTGGAACTCATTTGTTAATTATTGACTTGCCAGAGCCCAAACTAATACAAAGTATTCTAAATTCGTAGCTGTAATGGCTAGATTCGATTGCTTTCTTCGCCCCAAAGACGACTGAAAATAAACAAGTTATGGGAAATTTTTTGATCTCACAACTTTAATTGTTACGATGAACATTGTCAACTATATATTTGATACTATGCTTCATTAATCGATGTAATTGTTGATGGTTTGAAATAATTAGAGATGGATTGTAATGAATGAAGCAATTGCTCTCTGATTACATACATTTTGTCTCATTCAATGAACAAGTTCACGAGACTGAGGGAGATTGCTTTGCACTGATGCTAAACATAGTGAAGTATTCACTGATGTTGAGCGCTATGCTGAAAAAAGTCATGACACTTAAAAGTCATTTCACAGGTTCCATTTACTGCCTGTTGGTTGACAGGCTTTTATTTCATTCTTGTCTGTTAATCCAATCACAATTGTCCTCTAAATAATAGATCGAGGCCCGCACAATGTCATGTTTTCTTAGAGCACTGGTAGCGAATTTCTAATGGGATTGCCATTGTTAAAGATGACAACGAGGGAAAAGTGCGTAGCAATTTGACAATGCAAGCAGGCACATTAATGCAAATGCTTGACAGTGCAATTTGCAGACCAGATTAGCACGACGATGTGTATCTAAAGAGGTAAGTAGTATCTGTAGCTTTATCAAATTTATTTTTATAGTTATCTAGTACCTGTTTAATGTCGTTCTCGATTGAGTACTGCCTACAAAACTGAAGCTATCAATCCAAATTTACAATATACTACTTCACATGTATATATATATATATACATATATCTATAATTTATATATATATATATATATATCTATAAAATAATATATATATATATATTTATATATATATATATATAAATGTTTAACTCAATGGGTGCATGTTATCATCAAATGATAAACTACTTTTCTAGTGCCTTGTGCTTCTTATTTCAGATTGCAGTACGGAATGCTTGCAAGTTCTAGATCTATATCTCTATCTGACACTGTGGCAAGTCTTGTCATCTGCAGTTTGGGTGCTACCCTTAACTTCTGTATGATTGTATCATTGATCCGTATATGAAGGATTAAACTGCCCTTCGATGTAGCACTTATTAGCCTTGCCATTTCAGATCTTTTGCTGTCGTTGATGTCAATTATACTTCTTACTGTCGATCATTCGTGTCAAAATGTGGCATACACACACCTTTTTATCATCTCCAGCCATTTGTCAGCCGTGGGTTCAAGTTTTCATATGTGGTTCATCGCAATCCAGAGATTGATTGCTGTACTGTACCCACTCAAAGTATCTATTTGGATAACGAGGAAGAGAAGCGTTATAACGTTGTTGTTGCTGTGGCTGGTTTTAACTGCTGTCTCTATTCCATTATCAATGGATAATTATACCTACCAAAGAATATTCATTTGTTTTCCATTCATTTCAACAGCTGTTGTCACTGTTTGCTACTTCATCATCAATCTTAAAATGATGGCACGAAAAGCACCAACAGTTGGAGGACGGCATACACAAAACATATCGATCTTAGTATACTCTGTTTCCGTTTCTGCCATTTACGTAATAACTCTATTTCCTTTGACTATTTATGCAATGCAGCATCCAGTTCTTCTACGAAAGATAGCTGTCCCAAACTATTTGTTTCTTATATTCTACCTACAAATGGTGTTAGATCCCTTTGTGTACTTTTTCTCTCAGATTTTGAAGCGAAGTAGCTGCAGAAAGTGTTGCATCTAGTACCATTGTTGCAGATCTGAGAATGTTTCTACAAATTAGGAGGCATGGCGCACAGACAATGAGGAAGCAATGGATTGTTTAGTGAAGACAAACACTTACGAAGTATTGCTGTTAGTTTCGGACATTTGAAGTCGTGTTGCAAAGCATATACGCGTTGGATGATAGAACGTTTTTCTGGCCTAGTATTAATACATTCTTAGCACTTTCTCGGTAATAATTTTGAGCTGCGATTCATTGTGCATGTGCATGTATACCTTGTATAACGGCAATTTTTTAACAACAGAAGTCACATCGTTGAACAAGTGAGCATAGCACATTCAGTATGTTCTTGCACAGATAAATTGAATTTCAAAAGCATTCAAACTCATCAACTTACTCAAGTCTCAAATATCCAGTTTTGAACTTCTGAGCATATTTAAGCATTGCCTACTCAAAAACTCATTTTAAAAAATAGAAAGTGAGATGCAAGACCTAGGACCAAAAGCCTACATCGAATTATAGATCTCTGATAGGAACTACAGATATTGGTTAGTCAATATGTATTCTATACACGTCTTTTTTTATAAGAAAAAAGTTTATAAGAAAATGAGGCTCAAATTGTCAAAATCTTGAGAAAATGTTAAAAAAATCAGGAGGCTTTATTTCCAAAATTTAGGGTTTTTATTGGTCAAAAATCGCAATTTTGACATTGTTGCATTCAAGATGTGAGAGATGGAATTCAAGTATAAAATATTAATAACGAAAGTATAAACCATTTTAGCCAGTTTATTTCAGTAAAAGTGAAAAACATGTAAGAAAATCTCAGATTCAATTTCGAGAAAAGTTAAGAAAATTGAGGCTCATGCAAAATGACAGTTGTCGTATAAAAGAAAAACGTGTATCGTCGTAAGCAACGGAGACGTATCCTAGTTATATGATAGGTGATGCTGCTGGGACGGCTATGAAGATTTGGAACCTTATCTTAAGTAAGATCCCGACGTCCCAATTATGTCCCCGTCACATCTTCATCATTTTCATCAAGATGAAACAACTTCAGATGAGTTCAACTTTTGAGAATGTTTCCAATGCATCGAAGTCCTGTCCTCGATGCATCGCCAATGAGTACCCCCGTCGCCTACGATGGTTTGGAAACCAGGTTTAACTTGCCATTTTCTATTGTGCTTCTGTAAATATAAGTAGTTGAAATTATGAGAAATTTATTTTACTGAGAAAAGTAACTGTTTTCTGATTACATACTCTAGTGTCTCTAATGGAAAGGGGGAGGCAATAAAAGGGGGGTGTTTGTATCCACCAATTTTTTAATAGAATGGGGTGCTAATAGAAGGGAGTGATTATGTCGGCTGGTTTTCAATAAAAAGAGGGTGCTAGTAGAAAGGGGTATGCATGTCGGCAGCTTAAAATGTAATTTAGTTTTTCTACGTGTTCTGATCATGATCGATTTGTGAAAGTAAATAGAAGGGGGTGTTAATAAGCAACGGGGGGGAATTCTCCTGAAATTGATAGAAGGGGAGCTGTCTACTAGAGACACTAGAGCATTGAAATTCTTAGGATTCCTGGCAGTCAGAAGAAGATTATAACATTTACTTGATTAAATGCGCAAATTGAAAAGAGTAAAGAAGCAACATTTCACTGATTTTGTGTAAGTTTTAGGATAAATAAAATGGCTGGACTTTCATTATCTAGTTTCAGTTACCGACTTTAATAATCTTAAGTCTATTAAGCATTTCTCTTTTGTTCATAATCGGAAATCGAATTCTCTTCGTACTGATTATCTAGCCAATGGGATCAAATTCTTTTCTTACTAACAATCTAGCCACTGGGATCGATTCTGATAAGGCTATTTTTAATTGTACAAATGAAATGAATAACGAAGTCAGCTTGATAATGAATAACGAGTAATGAATAAAATCAATTGAAAAAGAGAATATCGTTGTTTACTGCAGGTTACATTTACACGTTTTCAATCAACAACGTTTTGTCGCATTGTCTCCGATAATTCAGTTAGATACATACTGCTGGTATTAGATTTATATTCACACAAACTTTATGGTCTACGTGTAATTTCTTTTGTATATTCTTTTCTGCAACAACAATATAGCTACTGGTGTATGTGCCGCACAGCTTGTCAACAGGAACAGTAGACACAAAGACAGCAGAATCTTTAACAGATTACAAGAGCTGAGAGTACAATTACCTCAAAAATTCTCAAAATTGTCAAAATATCACAATACTATCATGAGAAATGCCCTCTTCTGCGAGGAAGGAAGAAGAAAGAAGCTCCATATCTAGCAGCTTTTTCCGCAACTATGCCACAAACTGGCAGTCGTTGTTATGAGAAATATTTGTTGAAGGGCTTCATCAAATTTATGCTTCCCTTGTATATTTATCCATATATGTAGGTGTATATA
>WIPJ01001891.1:3929-19812 GCA_018155075.1 Cassiopea andromeda
CTTGCAACCAGATTGTCTATTTTGAACAAATTATTGGATATGTTTTAAGGGCGATTATTGGGCATTTTATGAATGAGGGTTAACTTAGACATTTCACTGGATGCCGTTTGAGGGAGCTAATTTAGCAATTTTGAATTTCAATCACAGCTTTTTCATGAAAGAGAGTAACTTTTTCCTGAGTTTGCTGTATAAACAGTTTGAATAACTGTTTGAATCTGGAATTTATCATGTATTACTTGTGCTGAAAGACTTCATATTGGAAAGCACATGTAGTATGATGTATAATGATTAGTCAATAGTACATGTTTAAGTAGTGTATGATATTCAATAGACCACTATTAGTTGTAGGTTAAATGGCCAATATTACAGTGAAAGGGGTATGGCTATTTGAAGTGGTTCATTACAAGTTTCTTCCAGTAGGATGGGGTTATATCACTGCAGCAATATCATGGGTTATCAGCAGCATGCAAGTTATTCTACAAAGAGTGTCTTTTTATGAAATATGTAACTAGACAATTTTCTCTAGATTCTATACTATGTGCTAATGGGTATTACTTAAGGGAGCATATTAGCATTTTCTTATTTTATTAGAGGCATTTTTATGAAGTGGTTTAGCATTTTTCTGAATTTCCAGCAGAGAAATTCCTTGTATAAATAGGTTATACCAGATTTCATGGATGGGGCATTGAGTCATTGGGACTTAAGTATTGGAATTATCTTGCTGTTGAGTATTGCTTCTCATTACAGTACAGTCCACCCTATGAATTAATTTTTGCAGATTTATTGTCACAACAGTGTGAAAAGCCACTTTTGCATGATTGGTTGGTTGGAGCTTCAAATACAACTTTTTGGCTGTGTGCTCTTGAATGAGCTAAAAGTGCACATAGTTGGGACTCATATATGTAATAGATTGATACTATGGACAATGTTGAAACTGTTATTTATTTTTCAACAGGATGGCAGAGCATGATTTTCTATAGCCAACAACTGCTTTTTGTGTCTATTGTTATGATGAGATGAAGATCACAATAGAATTATATTATCAGATCAATGCATAATGATCTGCACAGCATAATGTGACAGTTGGAACTGAGGATGCTGTATTCTGTAGATGACTTGCTCTCCAAGGACGTTTTAATGTCTGCAATAGTCCTAACTGTTACTTGAATGGACATTACAGAATTCTACATTATAATCATTGCTCATTGTCTCTGATTCATAATATAATGGATGTAACAGTAGATATTGCATTATCTTGCAGAGCTATATTGGAAACTGTATATGTTAACATTTATGTCTTACTCAGTGCTTCTTAATTGTATTTTGCATAGTTTCCTATAGAAAGGGAAAATATTTTGTGTGCCCATCGTCATTGTAACTACTATCAAGATCCTATAAAGATATTTTAAGTATACCTATTACCTGGATGTGTATTAGACTCCTTTAGCATCACATCCTGTCCCCCAAAATGTGTAGGCCCCCTTATTTTAGTAACACTAGTGTTTTCTGTTGGAATTATTGAAGTATTGAAAAATTTATATTGGATCATATAATATATCATTGTTGTTTGGCTGCCAAGTATTTTTCCATAATAATTGTCATAACCTAGAGTCATCTGTTCTACTTTCTCCTTTGTCTTCTGATTATCCTCTAACTCTATGATATCAATTGTTACCCAGGCACATTATTGTTACTTTATTGAGATTCTTCAATGGGTTGTTTGGTCATCAGCAATGGTGGCGCCACATGACCTTTTCTGTAGGGGATGTAAAATAATGATTTAATTAAAAGGTGGTGAAGCTATGAATTTACAGACAATTCTGAAATGTTTTATTATGAGGTGCATTGATGCAACAAAAAGCAGTTTCAACACTCTTTCACTACGTCATGATAAAGCATGCAGTTACGTATTGACAACAGTTATTGAATTAAAATGTACCAACAAGGTTACCAAAGGTTGGGGGTAGGGCACCCCTGCTTTGCCCCTTAAAAGCAATTGCATAATGAAAATACTCCTAGGATTTTATTTCACTTATATGCTTTATATACAACAAGGAAGACATAAAAGACTAGCTGTTCTAAATGCCCTTTGAACCCGGGCATAGTCTGCAAATTAGCCTTGGAACAAGAGGATATGCCCTCACTTGCGTGCATGGATTGATGACATCACATGCTGTTGCAAAGGACCACGTGATCACTTGAGAGTTGTGGTTGTATTTCAAAACAAACTTATTTTTAATATTTGCGAGAAATGTTTGTGAAAAACTGATGGCAAACCTACGCTACACTAACTGGATCAATAAAGGAAGGAAATATGGAACCGTGTAGCCTAGCTAGTATTCAAATTTGTTAGCTTTTGAGTTGCTGAGTACTCATTATATATAAACAACTTTCTTCTAGGAAAAATGTGCAATCTCTTTCCGATGGATCAATCACAACTCTAAAGTTAAAAGGGTGTTTTCATCAGATCTAAAGAATACAATTTATGAAGTTCTTTATGGGGCTTCACCCCATGATTCCTATTCTGCCTTTAGAATACTATCAATCCTCGTTTACTTCTAAGCATTCTCTTCTCTATTCCACATTGCAAGATTGAAGCGTCTCAAATGAATGGCTTAAAATGTGCTGTTGTCTATCGAAAAAGGTCGTCTCTAAGGTAAACATGGCGTTTTCCGAAGATCAAGAGAACTATGTCCTGCAAGCTCATCAGGGACTTCGTCCCTTGACACCACTCTCTCTTTCTACTTCCTCCTCACCAATTCAAACTGCTGCTAACAATGGGGTAAATATAAGTCGCAGATATTTTGCAAATATTTACAGAAGCTGAGCTAAATATTGAATAATCAATTTGTGACAAAATGCAAAAAATTCAGATAGCTTTTCTAGCTTTCGAGAAATGAGCAGTCAAAGATCGGAAAAGTGCGAAGAAAAGAATTTACCCTCAATATTCACCCCCGAATTCAAAAATTTATCAGCTTTGGGTAGAAGATTAATGGTAACTGTCACATTATTTTTGTCCAAACTCAGGCAAACATGTTAAAAGCTTGATAATTAAGTGCCTTGAGATAAAATCAAATTTTCATCTTTAATTCATCTTAGGTGCTCAATTTTTTCAATTTTGAGATCATCTCTGCAAGACAGCAAATCGAGAAAGGGCTGAAAAATGTATTTACGGAGTATACTCCAATGAACACAGATGGTGACAGTTCATGCAGAGCTCTGTAATAGTTAGGTACATAATTTCAAGTTAAATTTGCTTTTTAATATGCAAAATCATGGAAATTGAGATATTTTCGACAATTGTTCACTATTTTTATAATTTTGACTCAAGAGTATATTTCTCAGCATGAAACGTTTTGCCCCTATTCAGGCTAAAGCGTTTTGTAAAATAGTGTCCAGAAACCTACAACCTAAATAGTGTCCGGGAACTTACATTTTTTAACTTCAAAAATCCATTTACATTAAAACTTGAAGATATAAGTGAATCTAAAGAAAAAATTACGTCTAATTCCACGTGACCTCCCAATCAGACACAGTGTGGACTAAGCTTAAGCACTGAATTAATGTTAGTTTGGTCCCTTCACTTTTCAAGTCATTGCGTGGCCCCCATGGCAACACTGATTACTCTCATAATGTCTAAAATGAAATTTGTTGAAATTATAGGAACGATGCAAAAGTCATTGAAGTTGTCCTCGTGGCTTTGCTTTTACGATTTGCTTTCTAAAACAGTCATTGACATTAGTCCTAATGCCTTGTTCCATCATTTTATGCATTGCTGTGCATTGATCGCATAAAGACTTTCCATGGAGCCTCCGCAGCTTACTGTTGTCTTTAAAAACTCCATTACAACCTTTGCTTTCAATCCACTCCATTGGCTGTACTTTCCGGCAACATCTTATTTTCTTTTCGTGGACATTCCATCATGATCTACATTGAGGGAAATTTATTTCTTACTTTTAGGCATTCGTTTGTTGAAATTAGCAATAGGGTATCTAACATCTATAATTCATGAAATGAACTGGCTTTATTGCTTTGACAGTTGGCAAATTAACATCTGTTAAATACGACATTTTGCCATGCGAACTTCACTATTTGTAGGGGCGTGTTATATGTAGTAAGAGACAGTAGACAAATGGCGAGCTGTAACAAACTTTTCTACACTACACAAAAATTGTTAAAATGCTCCACAGCTGCTATTTTTACCTTTTCCCTTTGCCTCTGCAACAACTGATTTACTACGACAATCTGTTAAGAAATGGTTTCTCTTAAGACACTTGTGAACCAATGTAGATTTAGGTATTACTATACGAAGCAGATATTGAGTTTAGAATCACAGGAATGGTGCAAGATTTTGATACGTAAATTCAAAGAGTTTTCAAGGACTACTCACGGACTAACAGAATAGTTTTCAAGGCAAATCCAGTATTGTCATTGGTACATTCACAACACATCCGTGAATAGACGGTAATACGAGAATAACAATTCTTGGCATATCAGGAGTTAACTTGTATGTAGGGACGTAACGACATCCTTTTAGATCGAGGGTGTAAGGTTAAATTTACCTAGAATTACCTGGCCATTAAGCTCTTCTGTTGTCACAGATCGCTATCTATTCCTTTGTCTATTTAAGCATCGATATCAAAATGTTCTTTGTGCTAGATATTCGTTGTGGTTCACCGTGGTAGAGCCTGGAGAAACTGCTAACATGAAGGTTCTCAAAAAGCTTGTAAACGATATTTTGATATTGGTGTTTGCAAATACAGTATTACATAAAAGAGCCATGGTACTAATCTTCTAAGCAGACTTTACAAGACGTGTGTTAAGCATTCTTTCTAGAGTCTACTATGTGGCCCACCATGGTTGGATTCGGATAACATTTTTCAAAATGAAAGGCCTCAGAAGGCTGGAAAGACGGTATTATGCAGCCTTCAACTATTCAAAAGTTAAATGATTTTGATGACGCAATGACCGAATTTTTCCTAAATTTTCCGATGCCGAGAAAGTGAATAGTTCCAAAAAGATAAGCTACAAAAATAACGCCGAGCCTGGAGAAACTGCAATATAGAAAATCGTCAACAATCGGGCATTTCAACACCTGTCCTCTTAAAGCGGGTCCTTTTAATACCATTTAAGAAAAGTATCACCATTAAATGTGCTAATAAAGTAACTGAAATCAGCGCAACAAAATCCACCTAAAAAAGCATATTTAGTTCTCTGATGATTAAAAAAAGTGAAGATTTGTTAACCAAAGTTGCGTTTTGGATTAGTTTTTATTGTTTTGAAAGAAAAATATAAGAAGCATTAACATACATTTCAAGGAGTGTATGATCAATTTTCGAGGTAAATTCTCATTTTCAAGGTGATTCAAGTCCACTTGAAATGATATTTCAAATTCACACACTTTTCAAGGAATTCAAGGACCTGCATGAGCCTTGGAATCAAATCTGGAAACAAAACGCACTTGTGAGTTAAATTGACTTCGCCCAATATCTTCCACAGAGATTTTGGTATTGACCCTTCGTTGATGGCAAGCAGCAATCAGCTTATCGTTCAAAGCTGAAGTCATAAGCTTTGGAGTCAACACTACGCTCTATGGACAATAATATCATGCCCTATATAGTCTACCAGTCAATCGATGTCAGAGGAGTTAAGGTCTATTACCTGGGAGACTGTCGCTGTACACCTTCTCAGCTTCAGCTCCTTATTGATGTCGGAATTATAAGACAGCATTACTCAAGCACTTGGAGCCACGCATTTGTTTATTGACCTTCCTGATGGCACTTCAAAAACATATGTGTTGGGTCGCAGACATGCAAGCAATTTGATTGCTTCAACCACTGATCTGTCCGTAAAAGGTTGGAGTCTTCTTCCTCTTTCCCACTAATGCATACATAATCGAATCTACAAAAGAAGTAGAACGTTACGTTAGCAGAATGGTGACGTTATCTTTCGTGCTATAAAAGTGTATACAAAGTGCGCATGGGGATTATACTTTCTGGTGCTTTATGAAGAGATTGTGACGATGCACACTATCTGAAAAGATGAATCAATCAAAACTATGAATACTAAATAGTAGAAACGATTTGCTATTTTTAAAGGTAAAATCAAAATGCTCTCTCGTCCCTTTAGAAACTAAAGAGCATACTCCAGCAATCTACAATGGATGAAGTATTTAAGGCGCTGGTTGAGAGTCAAATGAGATACAGCAATGAACTTTGGGAGAATTTGCTAGACAAGAAGCTTGATCATCTTCAGCGTTCACAAAACAGTGCAACATTAAAGGACAGGTTGAACTGCAATTGGCTTTCCGCCTGAAATTGTATAACATTTGACAGGGCAGTTATAACCAAAACAATAAATGGTCTCTGCCCAGAGAACTTAAAAGCAAGATTTATTACTAGATCCCTAATATGTAAGTAATAAACGTGAAATTGCTGCACCTAGATACCCAAATCGAAAGCCTAGAATTCTCCTAAAGGAAATTATTCGATTGTGGTGCACATGATTTGCCTATACATTAACTTTGGAGGGAGAGACGCCTTATCTTGTTATGTAAATCTTAAGGATACTAATTCTTATTGGGGGCAAAACCATCGGAACTTTTTTATTTTGAGGGCAATGTCTCTCGTGCTCTCTGCAAGTATGTGACTTTTGGGAAGATCAGTAATACTTACTTCTAAGTTAGCAACTTCCGAATTCTTTTCTTTGTACACGTACTTGAAAGCTGAAATGGGTTTCGTTTGTAAATAAGATAAATGAATGAATGAAGGTTGAACTAACAAAATAACAACAAAGATGGTTATACCTTTTGCAGAGAGAAAGCTCCAATTGTTGCAAGGATCGAGAAGGTGCGTCTGTGATGATGTGATGCCACTTGGGTTGTTCTTCGAATTGAAGAAGCTCCAGTTTCCAACATTCATTGCTTTAGGTCTTCAAATTTTCTCCAAAGCCACTCGGAAATGAATGTCTCTAGGAAGGACTTGTCGCTTTCCTTTAGCGATTGGTCTCTGTCACTATTCAGTTCCTCGTAGCAGCTCTGTACAGTGATTCAGAGAGAAGCCTCGTCTTGATCAAAGGCCTAAATAAGATAGGAATAATAACGATATAACTGCCTTTACATGAGAAAAGTTTTTAGCTATATGACATATAAGTGAAAAGCAAAAAGATTCCCCCAGAACAGGGCTGCACTAACGATTCTGGGGCCCCGGGCACACATCTGTTATGGGTCCCTTCATTCTATCAGGCTACGAACTCATTCCAAGGACTTCCTAGGTAGTTTCATTGGGTTTTCAAGGAGAACCTGGTCAATTTGCATTCTAACATGGTGTCCACTGAGCTAAACTTGAAATTTCAATCAAAGCTACAGAAATGACCTTTTTCCAGCCTGTTGGGCAGAAAAACTACATTTTTTCCAGCCTTACCATGCATTTTGATGTGAAAGTGCAGACATTGAAAATGTGGTCCGATTAGTAGTACAAAAGAAAGAGTGACCTTAAAATTTCCAATAAATTGGAACTTCTGTTATAAATTCAATGTCCTTCAGTAAACGACCCATGAGGGGTAAGCATCTACCAACCACCCTTTTAAAACATCGGGAAAACTACCAATCCTAGGTCGTCTTGGTGAGAAATGGCCTGTTCCACGTGATAATAAGCTTTCTTCTTCAATCCTGTTTAAGATCATTTTTCATCTAATAATGCCACTAATTATCATTACGCCCACATCATATTTTAGCTTTTCCAGCCGAAACAGGAGCAAAAACCTGTGGTTTTCTAACTTCTCCCGTCGAATTCTGAATAAGGCTCATTTTCCCCTATCATTCTATTGCTATTGCACGCTATTACGCTACTTCCATCTGATTACTACTAAACACATCTTGTAGAGTACCTTTCATTGCTTTTAGGAAAGTTTAATGAGGTATGAAGCAGACCGAGGTAGAAAGAATTTGAAAATTCCAATTGAGAATTATGACATCTCCTATCATTCTATTGGTTCTGAACTGTATAAAACTCTAACTTGAGCTATTTGCATGCCAATAAAACAGCCTTGGAGGCTAGGTGGCTCCAGCCCCCCCACTTTTGCTATTGTATCATGACATAAAATAGATGATCTACCCATTCTAAGATGGGAGGTATTTTGTTATTGAAAAGGGGATTGTCTTGTAATATAAAGGTGGGCTTAGATGCTCATTGCGGCTACTCATTGCTCTTTCTTAGCTTTATCTACAGCACAATGTGAAACAGATGAGGAAACACGGGGTCTTTGGGGTTACGCCCAGTGGTGATTTCTAAAAATTTTAACAAGGGGGCTCTACGCACAACCACGCCCATAGTTTGGGTGTGGCCCAGCTAAAACCACGTCCATGTTTCCAAAGATGGAAACATAATAATTTAGTTTAACACTGATATAGTATAGTCAACAATAAGAAATGCCGCAATAACCGTATAGCAGTGCACAGTTGATCATAGCACTTTGGAAGCAAGGCCAATAAACTCTGAAAAGCCAAGCCAATGCAAGAGTTTTAGGGGGGCTGAGCCCCCCAACATGAGCAGACATTTTAACAAGGGGGGCTCCACCCCCCTGAGCCCCCCTAGAAATCGCCCCTGGTTACGCCTAGAAAAGAAATTTTAGGAAAGCTAGAACTTTTAGATGTTGCTAACCTGGGAGGCTAGTAAGTGTAAGTGGCTCCACCCTGACCTCCACTTACATGCCCAATAGGAACTTGTAACTCATTCCCAGCCAATTCACTCAGTAACATCGTGAGGTGTCCGTGGAAATAGAACATTACTGAAAAACTCAAGTTGCTAATAATTGCTCTTTCTGAGCTTTATCTACAGCACAATGTAAAATAGATGAGGAAAAAACTCTCTAAAAGGCCGGCAAAAAGACATGGTATTGCAAAATAGGAGAGAATCATGTTCCAATAGGATGACTAGCTAGGCTATCAAATGTATGCAAGTAAAATAATAAAATAATAGAGTTAAGTAGTGTCTTAGGAGATTTTACATTTTCCAGGAGTAATGTCTAGAAGGTAAAGTACATTCAAAGAGTTTCCATGAGTTTTCAGAAGTAGTGGCCACCCCTGATATTTCTACAAGTTCCACTGAAAATTCATACAGTACAATGTCACATAAATGAACTTTGGTTTATTGTGGGAGGCCTGCCTAGCTTCTTAATTAAAGGGCTGGTAGTCTTACTTTAAGCCTGTAATCTTCTTACCAAGGTTCTTTTATATGGTACAAGCTTTTAACACAAATATCACTGTTGTCAGCACAAACAAAACTTGAACATTTTTATGAATGCCTTAATAGGGCAGAATTCTTATTTACTAGCAAAAAGAGTTAGCACAAAATAGTAAGTATAACAGCAGTCTATGAAAGTTTCTACTCCTTAAATTCTGAATTAAATATAGCAACTCCTCTTATATAAGAACCATTCCCAGTTTCAGCCTCCCTTGTATTCTTAATTAAAGGATTCTGGTAATGAAATTTCAGCCCCCAGTTTCTTATAGAAACAGGCTCTCTTATGTGGGTTTCTACTGTAATATTATCTTTGGAAATAAAATAGAGAAACCCAATATGGATCAATATTTCATAACCTTCCATGAGTGAAAAATGATTGCTACTAGAAGTTTTAGAATGCATATTTAACTTCCACAACATACTATAATAATGGTTACCTGCTAAAAGAAGAAATGAAAGCTATTCTCTTTTCTCATTATCATACCATTTACAATAAAGCATGACAGCTCCTTCACATTGGTAATGCCTTGTTCAACTGGCAAATGGGCTGCGTCTCAGAATAGTATTTGATTTGGCCTACTCAGTATAACATCAGCCAAGATAGTTTCCCCATCAACAAACAGAATTTCAGGGCATTTTCCATATAAATTGCTCATCTCCAGTAATTCTCAAAATGTGTACCCTGATGTATAAACAAAATTGAAAATGTAGAATGAACTTCATAAGACAGACTATCAGTCATGGAAATCTTGGCAATAAAGAAAAGGCTAACATAGTCTATTGACAAGGCACAAGAGAAAATTTTATAAAGTCAATGTTGTGGATTAAAGGACCAAATATTTAATGAATCAAAATTTCAAACTCACACAAAATGGAACAATTCATAAGTTGGGATTACACTAAACAATAACAGAAATAAGAACTTAATGTTTCTCAATGTTGACATGAATGAGAACCAAACTTGTTATATATTGGAGGTTGTGTACTCCAACTCTCTGCTTGTGCTGTCACCATGTCACTGCTGTAACAAAGTGAGTTCAATGTTGACACATTTATCTTCAATGTTGAGACACTAATCCTTACTTTATATGAGCCAATGCAACAATGGCTTAGTAGTAAAGCAAAGCTTGGAGTGTAGAATCACAAACAGTCTACTTGACACTACAGATAACTCACAGGCATAACAAGCAGTTAAAAATTGGGGGATAAGAAGTAATTATGGGTATTTGAATTAATTTGCACCCTCACAAGCACAAAAAAGCCAACTATACAACCTACAAAGGGGAATCATGGCAACAAATTTTTTTAAAGTGGGGCATGTGCCCACTATGCTCCTCTGGTTCCTAAGTTCATCTCAGAATTTCCATATTATAAGAAGAATAATTGGCTTTCTAGGACTAGATCTCAAGTGTAATGGATGCAAAATTCAGGTGTGCTAGTGTGTATTTGGTCTCAGACCTCATTCTAGATTACAAATAACAATACATACATAAACTGGCTTTAATTCAAAAGGCAAAAAGTCAAGTGAACAATTAAAAAGAACACCTGATGTCAGGTGTTCATTTTTGGTTTCATGAAACCAAGTGGCTGCTCATCACTAGCATACGTCATATCATGCAACCTAGTGAAACCCAGAGTACACTGCATTTCACGCTGTTTTTACGCAAGATATGAGGTAAGCATCTTACGTTAAGTTTCTCCAAGTTCTCCAGCATATGAATGGCGTTTCAGTTATTATTTGAACAGTATTCGTTAGAATATGTAACGGGCAAAAATGCATGCTAGTGTAGGACTTAGAGAATTCAGGCAATTTTGTCAGGGAATGTCATGAACTAGTCCGGGAAGTTTGGTTCACTTATTTGGTATGAGCCCTGTGTAATATATATCCTTATTTCCATGCTACGTTTGTCTGTTGTTCAGGCCTATAGCCATAAGGAGGCATTGGGTGGTAAATGCCACCTCTAGGCAACAAGATTCCAGCCTTTTACCACCCCTAGAAATCCTACCATTGAGATAAAATTCTTGTACACATACTTGTGAAATATTAGATGATTATCCTTAACACAACATTTTGCATGAAGTTGTAATACGCTAGGGATATTCTCAAACTCACAAGATAGCAAATACGTACTTACCAATTCCGTCATCCACTACTAGAATTCAGCTTCTCATATTCCGATTTGTGCTCATTTCATATTTCCGGTGGCTATTTAGCGTTGCTTCTATGGTTTTGTTCATCTACTTCGCAGTATTGGTGGCTTAATGTAGTAGTTCGTTCAAAATTATCAATCTTTGGATGCCAAGTTGCAACGAAAAAGTGTATTGTTCAGTGAGATATGCCGCCATTTTATATAAGAGCATGGGCGCCAGAGTTACTATGGCAATAGTGCAATTGAGAATATGAATGGAAAAGAGGTCATAAGCAAATGGGCTCCAATAAAGGCGGACAGGAATGTTTAAAGAGTGCATTTCTGCGGACGCATGCGCAAGGTAAACACAATAGGTGCGCATTTTATCTCTCTGAAGAAAAGTAATCATTGATCGCACACCCTATTCAAAACACATGAGTGCATGAAAAATTATTATATTTTTTACATTTCATCCAGTGATGTCCCAAGAAATCTTCTGTTGGAAGGGGGGTGCCTTTTGACCTATTGGCCAACTCTTGTTACTAAAGAAGACGTCTTAGAAAATACTTTAGCCAATTCTCTTGTAGCACGGTTGACTTTTCAATAGTGCTTTTGCAATTTTGACAATACTGGGTGGTGCAACGCCCTTCCCCCCGCAACGCACCCCATCTGCACAGTCCGGAATTCATCTCTTTGTCCCTTTCTGAAGCCAAGTTTAAAACCAAAAAGAACTTTGCTCTAATTTCCAAGGATCATTTCCAGGTGCCTAGACAGCTAAAGTTGATTTGGAGGGGGTAAAGTGTTGAAATAAAGTTAAAAACTGGGGCCACACTTTTAGAATTAAAGAGCACAGGACAGTTTTCGATGTAGCCTCCTCTAGAACGTCGGAAAATGTCCTTCTATGGAGTAGAGGTTAAGAACTTTCATCATTGACTTTCACACTATGATTGAGAAAATGGTTCCTTTTCCTAAGTTAATTGAAATTTGAAAATTTGGAAGAAAAAGAAACAATTTATGCCTACTTCTTCATTTCCTTATTGCAAGCATGCGCACTGATGATATTTCTTGCCAACTGGCTATATGAAAGACACTCCGAGGGAGGAATGCGTTTTCACTGATAATAGAAGCAGAACAATCTCAGACCAGTGTATCCAAGAGAAGGTATTTCTTGCGAATTGGCTATATGGAATGCACTCCGAAGGAGCAATCCCGCATTTCCCACAATGCTCGTCACCACACAAATATAAACTCCTACAACACTGATGCCAAGACCGGAAAAAGGTCTAAAGTTTCTGGCACAATAAAATGAGGATATCAGCATGTTATATATCTGTGTTATAAGGATCCTTGATCCTAGATTTGTTAGAAATAAGTTGAAAAATTATTAATATGAACAGTTTAGAGTACTTTTATATTCATCCTCGTTCGGGGATAACTGCCCACCCTTCCTGCCCGTCAGTGTCTACCGGCCTAGCATTTGACAGTCAAATAAGTAATACCGAAATTGTTTGGAAATTTCCAATTCAAGGCAGGAGAAGAAGATTCCTCAGAAGTTCTAATCGCCTATGTAAACACAAAATCCAGAATTTCATTTTTATTGTAGAAGACTTGTGATGATTGATTTTAAATGTGATTTTGTTGCTCCTAGCTAATCATTTATAACTTCTTTGATATACTAAGAAAGTCATGTGCTCAAAATTTCTAAACATGCTAATGAAATTACACAATCCACGATTACTGAGGCACAATTACTGGTTCGTTATTGGCCTAAGCCCCTCTCTTGTCACAAAATTGAAAGTGTCCTTTATATCTAGCCAAATGTCCCTCGTTTGCTATTTGCTATGGATTTGCTTCCTGCCCTCCACCATTCCTAGATTCGCCCAAGAAGTAGTAGGAGATTACCTTCTTATGGCTCTAAATTCAAAGGAATCAATTCCAGGTGTGTAAAGAGTGTAACAGCCTCCCAACACATAAACCATACAATTCGCATGAATATCTAAAATCTTTGCAGGAGAATAATTATGTCATAAAGCCTTGTAAGATATGAAGTTTGTGGAATTTCCTCACATTTTTATCTCACATTATGATTTTATCTCTGCCGGGCATTATACCTGGGATAAGAACCAATGGTATTAATCGAATGGCGTTTTAATTGTTGATAAAGATGATGTTATATCTTACGCTTACTGCTAAAAGAATGATATTCTTTTAAATCTGTTTTCAAAATATGGATGCAATTTTTACTTGGCAATATCGAGTGTTGCAGGGAAAAAGCCTACAATACCCCCACAAATAGCGCTAGTTTCGCCCATGTCTCTATTCCGTGGCTGTAGTGTGCTATGGGTGGACGTTTTAAAATCATTGGCAAGTGTAGATATTGCGATTGAAATATTATGATTGAAAATTGATGTAAGTGCACGAATGAGATTTTCAAGTGTCCGTACTTTCCAAATAATGTGCGCAATGGAATTGCTGCAATGCTAACATCGGTGCGCAATGCACAAACTTTCCAAGGTGGTAGCTAAATAACTTTTAAAAGCATGTAGTTTGGCGTCAAGAAAAGCTATAGTTAAAATGTTATGATGACAACATATTCTGTATTGTATTGTTTCATTCTGTAAAACTCAAAAGGTTTCTGTGTTAGAAATATGTACCATATTCTCAATGCATTTTCTATTCATTGTTTGGTCATTTTCCAACCCCATTCAATGAATTGCTTCAAGTTTTCAAAGCCACTATCACTCTATTCGATTCCTCCTCTAGTAAAAAATCTGGATTTTCCCGAACATTTTACCAAATGTGTGATTGCTGATACCTTGCTACTAAGAAGCACGAGAAATATTGGCTTTGTATCGACAGTTCTAGCCAATTTTCCTTGCAATTTGATGTCTCAGATAATGAGTGATACTTCAAATAAATTTTGCCAATCTAAATTGCCTTTGGCGATGTCTAATTTATTCAGTTTAGGTTATGAATGAAAAGATCCCACCAATCAAATAAGATTTTGTCTCAAGGATCCCTCAGTTTACGGCAATAAGGTTCAAACAAAGGATAGGACTTGTAGTTTACAATCACCTGAAAGTGATTGAAAAATTAAATTTTAGTTTAAAATCATCTGAGAGTGACTTTAAGGAGGACTAAAGAGCACTTTGAAGAATTTGATAAACAATTTATATTTTCCATTATCTCAATTGAAAATCATCCGAGCGAGATTCCCATTGAAAAGTTAAATTTTGGCAAATGTTTTATATTATCTGTTATGTTAAAAATCAGCTGAGCCAGGGGATCTTTTAATAAAATTTGATTTCTAGGCCAATTCGAAGGGAGGACACGATTTCATACGCAGAAAGGATTGATTTTTATGCTTCTTTATTTCCTAAGCATAGGCCTGCAGGAAACGGAAATAGGTAGGCATGTTAAATATATAGAAGACCAATTAAGAACCTTTGGAGATCTTGTATTCCACATATTTGTGCCAATGGATGGAAGGTTATGGGCCAAAATAGTCGCAGCAGAGAAAGAAAACGTAAAGTTCTGACAAAGCCGTTTTGGATCTCTTCTTGCAAATCTTATTTCTGCCCAAAGTGTAAATGGTTATAAGTCAGGATCTAAATACCTGCGACAAAGAAAGGACAGGTATCTGTAACATCTCATCATGAAAATCAATGTCGAAACAATTGCATTATTCTATCCAGAAAGACATTTTCCGAATTAAAACAAAATCTGTCTCTGGCAACCAAGGGTTCACACTCTCATTTTCAAAAACAGTTAGCTATAGAACGGGCAGACTTGTCCAATATGCCATGTAGTGACAATGTTAAAAGATGCCCTGTGTTTAGCGCGACACTCAAGAAGTGCTAAATGAGCTCAATGAAGATTCCATTGAGAATTAAAGGTCTTTGTATACCATTAGTTAAGTGTAATGTACCATTATTAGTCACAAGGGATCAACAATTGTTCACCATTTCAATAGAACATTTTACCATCATTACATGCAAAACAAGATTGACAACATGACAGCCAATCAGCTCACTCTGAACTGCTACAAAAGAATATTTATTGAACAATACAAGCCTATGGTATAGGAGTTACTCTAAATTACCATTTTGCGCTTCCGTAAATTCTTTGGTCAGACAGTTTGGTGCAACTAGCAGAGATGCAAACAGGAAAAGAACAGAATGAAACAATAATGAAGGAATTGAATACTTTATAGTAGTTCTACTTAGCAACAATAACTTGACTTATGAAAATAACGTCAGCTTTTCTAAGAAGAATTCCGATGCAAAATTCAGCAGACTGTTCTAGAAATACACTTACTGGTCAAAAGTATTGGAACGATAGCTACAAAATGGCGGCCTAATTTTCTTACCCAGCTCACAAACAAAATTTCATTTTTACTTCTTGGCGCGAAATGGGCCCTGTCACGACAGCAAATGGACAAAAACAAACCTGCATCTCTCCCACTTTTTGCTTAACTAGTTTGCTTGCTATCAATTAAGGAATATATTCAGT
>WIPJ01001891.1:26514-71483 GCA_018155075.1 Cassiopea andromeda
GAAGGGGGGGGGGGTGGAACATCATGTATCTTAGGGTATCAAATATGACAACTAATTACAGTATACTCCCTAGGACATCCAAGGGGAGTCTGAAATCAATCCCAAATAGCAGGAGTCCTAATACAGCAGAACTGTCAATAACTGAGACTGATTGATGACATATAGTTGGAATCCCATTTAAGTGAAGGCAATGATGTGGCTACGTCACAACCTAAAGTCTTGAGTAAATGCGCATTTTGAAATACCCATGAAAGGTATTCAGGAAACAGTAGAGCACTATTCGGTATGTAAATTGTTTCAAGTTTATGTACATTAGAGAAGACGAGTACAGAATACTACAGAATTCAAACATGGAGAGAGCACATGAATTGATTGAGGGCATCTGCATTAATTAGCACTCTTCAATGCCAGACAAGGGCAACTATGCAACCTACAAAGAGGACTTCTGGACAAAAATTTTTCAAAAGTTGGGCTTATGCTCACTATGTTCCTCTGGATCCTATGGTCACCTGAAAATTTCTATATTTTAAGCAGAATTATTGATAAAATAATGATATAGTCCCTCATGGTGGGAAATAATAAGTTTACACTACATTCACTTGAAAGAATGAGGTACAGGGGAGGACAACAGTGCTTCTTTGACATCCAATACCTTGCTTTTGAAATGTTGATGTAATGCAATGGTAATCAGGTGAACTTTGCCAAAGCAATACTTGAATGAAAAAGACATTTATTTATTTAATTGTAGCAAACATGTCTCCTAATATTCCCAAGACAATGCCTCAGATGCCTTCCTTTTCTCTGCTTGATTCCTCACGTACAATAATAGTCAACCTTTTGCTCCTGCTGGCTCCCCTTGCCCACAATCATTTTGGCATTCCTATTTTCTTGTTTCAACTCAACATATAACAATTAATGCATGTATTATAAAAAGTTTACTGAACATCATAGGAACTGCCTCAAAATGATTAGCTGTATCTATGTTAATTCAATCCCTATTTCAGTCTGTTTCAAAAATTGAACCTCCTCCTAACGTGGATGTCCACATAATCAGGAATTTACCCTTGTTTCCAATCAATCTGGAATATTCAGAGTATACTGTATTTATACCTGTGGAACAGTTATTCTGCAAATCTTATCATTTTTAACCCCCTTCTGACAGTGTCTTTCTTTCTATCTATATGTGTAATGCGCATTAACCAACAATAAGGTAGAGTTACTGTAGACCAACAAAATAGAGTGTACATGTGAACAATGCATAAGCAGCCTGTCATAGAGTGATGCTATATACAAGGGTAGCCAATCAGTGAGAAGCTAAGAGTCACATTCTTCACTGTAGTACTGCAAGGAGTCATATCAAATTCATAGGGACACATAATCATTACCCACAGCCTTTCCTCTTTCAAGGAAATACCTTTCTAAATCCATGAGAAGTAGACATATAACAGAAACCCACATTTCAATATGAGTAAAGGAGCTGCATAAAACCAGACAAAGAATCTAATACTATGATATATTGCATTGATACTTTTCATCAAAGAACTGATTTCTACAATTAAAGCAAAATGAATGGCAAAATTGTCCCTCATGGTTGGAATTAATAATATCAGACTACATTGACTTGGACTACTTCTGTATTAGAAATAATGAGGGATTGAGCAAGTACAGTGTACTCTGAATATTCTGGATAACTTATGACTAAGGAAAAAATCTGGATTTAATAACATCCAATCAAGACACTCTGAATAGAACAATTGCCAATCAATAAAATGCAGCACTTAAAACAATTAGACTGCATGAACTAACCTACTTTACATGGGTGCATTGAGTATCCACTCATCAGGAATGAGATAAATTTGAAGTTCTCACACATCTAATTGAAGGAGGTTTTGATTGTCTTTGAAAAATGTGAAACAGACAAAAAATGGGAGTATTACTTGCTTCTGTTTCTAAGAACTCAAATCAGGTTCTGATGGGTGTTTGCTTGTATACTAAGGGTATAAATCAATAATCAAATATCTGTCTCATGTGTAAAAGGGTGCTATACATTCAAGAATCTAGCAAAACATTTATATCATACTTGAATGCAGAGTGTATGCCATAGTGAATGCTATCAATCTTCTGATTTATGAGAGCAATGATCATTAGTTCTAATTGCATACAAACTGTGGTTTCCATTCAAAGTACAATTGTGGTTTCTTCAAAAAAGGCATAATCTGCATATCTGCATTGTCATACACCATATAATACAACCAAGCACATAGACTATCAATTTCTATAATGCAAAGGGCAGCAAATACACTCAGGGTACAAAAGTATGGATACAATGTCCTTCAAAAACATAAATGTGATCTCAATTAGCTTAATCTTTTTTGTAGATTTTGATGCTATATTGTTACAAAATTCTTTTCACAAGCTGTATTAATATTTGCTCTCGTGGACAAATAGCTTAAAGCTACAAATTTCATCTTACCCATAGTTAAATTTCTCATTTATCTATAAAATTTCTACACAGCTCCTTCTCCACATTTCAATAAAATTTTTAGACTGCCACATTTCCCATGTTCTTCCTCTACACCTGGAAGTAGGAAGAATTCTGAAATCTAGAAAATATTGCAAACATTTTGCATCATTTACCTTCCAATTTCAAGACAGGTAAGCCTAATAAAACGGAGATGTGCCATTGCTATTCTTTGGCAGTCTAATTATTACCAATGCTTAGCCATGCTTAAGTTTCCTTATTTTCTATCAATTAGAAAAGAATGGCTGAAAAAGTATTGCAAGTTTCGAAAAATAGAAGCGTTTATTTATATAAGAATTCGTCTTGATCACGTCACCTATCACTGTCATGGAAAAACAATTGCAAGCCCTTCGAACACTATTATGAGTCATTTTTGAAAACGAACTTATAGGCCCTTCGTTTCCATACTTTTGTACCCTGAGTGTACTTACGAAGTCCTTCATTGACTACTTGATAACTTGAGCCAATACCTGTGACCATTAGAGTTACTCGGCGTTGCTGCGGAAGTATTTTCAACTTTCATGCCATCATACCTGTGTTCTTTTTGTAAAATAAGCTCTCTAATGGCTTTCAGACCGTGAATAACAGCTGATTGTTCACTTTCCAAGTCAGTAAGTTTCCATCGGAGTAATGGCGCCAAAGTTTCAATGGCAATTGTGAAATGGAGGACATGTATGGAAAGGAGGTCAAATACAAATAGGCTTCAACAAAGTTCTTTTTTGAAGTGGAAGGAATGCTTTCTAACACACAGCAAGGAAAGCTCCTCTGGAAACCATTTCCATCTAGGTGAAAATCTGAAAGATTACACTTCTGTTATTTTAAGGGGCTATTCACATAGTACGTCACACGAATTTTGACATTTTTAGGGACCCACCCACCCCCCATCAAACTTTGTGTCAAATTCACAACTACCCAACCACCGCCAATGTGTGACGTCACATTATGAATTTCAATATGATACCTTTCTGCCCTCACAATAATGTCTTTATTATGTCTTTTTCGCCTCAAAATGGCATCAAAATTGGACTGCCAGATTGTTTTTTGATGAGAAGCCAAATTTCTTCTTTGCTGTGAAGCCAGATTTTCTATTGTGAAGCAAAATGTACTAAATATAGAGTTGTGTAAACAATGTGGCATCACAATTCAAAAACAACCCATCTTACCACCGTAACACTGTCACGCAAATCAAAAGACTCTCCCATCCCTTTGCATGATGTAATATTGGAATGGCTCCTATGACTCCAGTCTATTAGCAGCCGAGTAATAGGCACCATAGAAAAAAGGAAATTTTTTAAACTAAACGGAAAGAGCTAATAAAAATTAGAGAAGTAACACATTGTAATAGGTATCTGGTCAAACGTAAAGCTGAACCAAAACAATCTGAGGATGAAATTGCTCTAGAATGTAAATCTATTAGCAATTTGTTTGTAATGTTGATAATAGTTTACTGCAATCATGTTTTGTTTTCGTGTTCAATGCAATTTAGGTCGTTAAATAAAGAAACTTTTGAGAAACTTTTAGGACTAAATTAGGATCAAAAGTTAAAAACTTTAAGTACTAGGCCTGACCTAGGTTTCCTATAGAAATTGTTTGGTTACTTTTCATAAGTATACCTAGCTTTTCGTTTAGCCTCATTATTCCCGCACTTTCTTGGTATCGAAATTTGGATTATATTTCTACTTATGCATAAAGTGGCATATTGACGTCTTCTAAACAGCGAATACAAGTGGCATCGCATTGCGCAATGGTTATATACCAAAACTTGGGTTGTAAGCAAAAGCTTTTGAAGTACGAAACTTGGGTAAATTTTGTCGTTGGGTAAATGAGAAGGACACTCCGTAGCCGTATACTTCTAATGGGTGGGATTTCGTGTTCACCGCTTCAATAGCACTTAGGCCTCATTCACTCGTTGTCGTAAAGCAAATTTTGCCGGTATTGTGACTTCCATCTCCTTGTCATAGCGCTCCGTACTATAGTTCTCAATGTAAATTAAGTAATAGCTCCATAAATCAAGGTACCCTTCCTCCTCCACAGAGGTGTTACTCTGTGGAGGAGGAAGGGTACCTTGGATGAGTAATCTTTACCCTGTAAGATCTATTAAAACCTCCCTCTCTAATCACCCTCCCTTTTCAAGCAAAACTTGTAAATAAGCCCCACTCTTTTGTGGATTTAAATGATTGAATTAGCCATTGGCAATTTTAGGAACTAGGAGGTCCGGGACCGAAATTATCTACTGTGTCCTTCTTTGAAAATTTTTGTCTATTGAGACTGTGACCAACAATTTCCTGTTAGAACCACGTACAGAGGGACATCGCGTGAATCCTTTGGTTTGCGAAGCGTACTCGTAAGTACTCAATTGCTTAGGGGATGGAGTACGCAGGGTGGCTGGACATATTAGAAGAATTTAATAACCAAAGGGGTGGTTAGAATAAAGAGGGAAAATGGCTCATCAATTCAAAACTTGCTAGAAATTCAAAGGGCAATTTCAGGTGCCTCTTTCTAATAGAATTGAGGAATTGCTACAGAAACACGTTCATTTTTCTATAGACCAGTGGTTCTCAATATTTTTTGAACCCCTTGGTGTTTCCACGTTTATTGAGTACCCACACCAAACTTCCGACGTCACCATTTGTAATAATTCAAAACACTTTTAACGATGCTTTAAACAGGATATCATTCATTTTTTAACTGGAAATTGAGATGTGATATAACATAAAATGCGTGTCAATCAGAGTCTTTGACAAGGCCAAAATTAGAGGGACGTTGCGAGAACCCTTTGGTTTGGTAAGCGTACTCTTAAGTCCATAAGTGCTAAGGGGATGGAGTAAGCGGAGTGGCTGGACAGATAGAACAAACTAATAATCAAGGGGATGGTTGAAATAAATAGGGGGGGGGCATGTGAGCTCATTAATTCAAAACTTGCTTGAAAAATCAAAGGCAAATTTTAAGTGCCACTTTCCAATAGAATTGAGGCATTGATACAGAAACAAGTTCATATTTCTATTGACCAGTGGTTTTGAACCCGTTTTGAACCACCGTCCCCTTTGATGTTTCCACGTTCATTGACCACCCCCACAAAACTTCCAACGTCCTCGTTTGTACTACTTCACAGTAAAGTAAACACGGTTCAAATTTGAAAGGATATTTTCCTAAGACAAGCGTCAAGTGAGCAAATTTTCCGAGTACATCAAAATGTTCTACTTACAACCAGAAGCTAAATTACAATGAAAGTTCATTATCACAAGGCTCAATGTGATACCTGAACTTGGTGTTCCACCATCGATAATTCGATCTGGGGCTATGTATCATTCTAAGTGTTAGATCGCCTTGTTTTGCTTATGTCCAAACGATTATGCTGTTTCGTAGGGAGCTGTAGCACTGGGCTGAATCATATCTCGCATAGCCTTTTTAAAGAAAAATGAACTACAGGGGTAGTTACTAGAAAAGGTGATATGTTTGTAAAACATATCAAAGAAAAGTTTTGAGGGTTTGAAGTACTTTCTCGTGTAACTTTAACACCTTTAACGAAGCTTTAAAAAGGAATTGATTCATTTTGTAACTAGAAAGTGAGATGTAAAATGCGTTTCAATCAGAGTATTTGACAAGGCCAATACTCAGTTTTAGTAGTAAGAAGTATAATGCCTTCAATTGCTAGAAATTACTTTGGATAAGAGATCTGGGGGCATCACCCCCATGGCAATTATTGGTGTAGTAATTATTACTTTAGCTTAAAATGCATCTCCTAGTATCATGTTTGCCACTAGCAATAAGGACCTATGACCTATGAACTATGATAATTTTGTTGCATCTATATTATAAAAGAAGCATCCTTCAATTTGACTTCGAAGACATCCACAAACTTAATATTTACCACTTACCATCACAATTTGAACGATGATTGACGTTTTCAAGCGACATTTTCAGTATTTCTATGAGGCTTGTTTGTAGTAAAAGGGATAATTTACTAGGGGCAAACGCCATTTACTACGGGGGCAATGTTGAGGAATATTGGGGCAATTTCTTTCCGGGCTTCTATATTAAAAGGCCTTATTCTATTGACAAGATACGACGTCAGAAAATCATTGGTTGAACTTCTGCTCTTTACAGCGTTGAGGATATGCTTCATAATTGATAAAAAGCTCATTTGACAATCTACAGCATTTCAATCAACCTTTTCCAATCAGTGATGTGCCGAGACACCTTTTGTTGGGGGAGGGGCGTTTTGATACATTGACCAACTATTGTTACCAAACAGAAAGATCCCAGAAAATACTTTAGCCAAATCTCTTCCATAATGGCCTTTTTTACCAACTTTCTTGCAAAGTTGAAGATAAGGGAGCGATAACCCCCACATGCAAGTTTGAAGATATGGGGTCGTTAAACCCCATACGGCCTCCAGTCAGCACATCCCTGGTTGCAATAATTAAAAGTACAAATTTACTAGCAATATGCACTGGCATAAGGATTTTTAATTTTTGCTCTGAAACGCCCCCTTAGATCTCAAAAACGCCCCCACCGAGAATCACTGCTATAGACAGTATGCTTCGCTCCGATGTTGCTATGACAACTCTGGAACATTCATACATTTTCAATGTAACCACACTCACATGACAAAAGTATTCAAATGGACGGTAGGAATTGGCTGCCAACGTTTGTTTACGAGAAACAAGAGACTCGTAATTGGAAATTGTAAATAGTTAGTTGTACCAAATCTGCAGCTCATAAAATAATAGACTATAGCAAACGCATGGTTTTATTAAAAAGGTAAAAAGAAATTGAGCGTCGTAAAAATACTTGTTATATGAATGTACTGGTTCTAATGGCATCAGAATGACGGCGCTTTGCGAGGGTTCAATCAGTGTATATCATTATTTAAATATGCTCAGTGAAAATATCGCTTAAAATTGCCAGCTAATTGTATTGCAATGAAGACTATTGATTTATACATTTGTCTTATACACGAAAATCTTAATAAGAAAATGAGGCTCAAAAAGTGAAAATCTTAAAAAGATCTTAAGATATCATTGTATGGTCCCAAATGCCCCTTTATTTCTCAAAAACGCCCCCTGGGAACGCTACCGCCCCCGTAGAGAGCCACTGCCATAGACAGTAAGCTTCGCTCTGATGATGCTATGTTCAATAATTACATCACGTCGTGAGCGTCGGTAGTTCTAAACATTTTTCTTGATTCTCCGTGAGGAAAAGGGCGTTTTCCGAAATTCCAGAGAGTGGAAACTGAAAACATTTTTCGCTCCTTCCGCTAGCGTGTTCATAGACTGTCTTCCTTTGTGTTAATATTCCCCTACGCTTATAGGAAAACTAGCTTTCACCCAAAGCTACGTAATGTCTGTTTCAAACAGAAACTACTTAGGTCAAATCCTTATAGCACGAAGACAGTAGAAGAAATTACAAAACAACCTCCGATTTGAGAGTAGAACACTTTGCTAAACCACGTTAACAAATATCATTTTTCACTGCAGACAGGCCCTATATTCCGGGCGTGTGGGTGTAGTGCGGAAAAAAGTTATAATTCATTGACAGGTGTAAATATTACAATATAACAGCCAATCAACTTACTCCCTGCCTGCTTTGGCTGCAGTGTTCATTAGTTGGAAGTTTTAGAATTCATGGAAGTCAGGTGTAGAAATTACACTTGAAATAGTATAATGTTCAATTGATTTACTTAGGCGAATGAGATTGTCAAGAGCAAACATTTTTCACATTATGAGTGCAAATTGATTGCTGAAATGCTAACGTTGTTGAGCAATTTACAAGTTTCCACACTGGCAATAAGGTATTTTACCATGTCAAATAGACATTCCATAAAAGAGATTATTTGGCGTCAAATAAAAATTATCGTTAGAATAATGACGCTTGTCACACATTCTGTTCAAGTTGTTTTACAAGAAAAAAGTTTATAAGAAAATGAGGCTCAAATGATCAAAATCTTACGAGAATCTTAAGAAAATCAGGACATTCAATTTCCAACATTTAGTGTTTTTATTGGCCAAAAATCAGTATTTCGTTGTTCCAGGATTCAAAAAGTTTAAGGTGGAATTCAAATTCAATTATACAAAACTAATAACGAAAGTGTAAACAATTTTAGCCAGTTGACCATTTAAGAAAATTTTTAGAAAATCTCAGGCTCAATTTCGGAAATAGTTAAGACAATTGAGGCTAAGGCAAAATTATGGGTTTCTTTTATAAAGACATGCATTATGTTGTATTGATTCATTCTGTAACTTTGGCAATGTGAATCTGTTATAAATGGTGAAAACAAACTCCCACCAATTAGAAGCATGCTGCTGTGGAGCTTCCTCCGCCCAAAAACTGAATTCACCGAGAATGTCAATCGATATTTTCAAAACATAATGGATAAGGGTCAACTGGAACTAGTGGTGCTTTCCCTGGGGGGAGCATGGTGTAACAGCTAGCATGAAAGAATTCTGTCCTTATTTTTCTACAGATAAGTAATTTTCAACCTTTTTTGGAACCGCCGTCCCTTTTGATGTTTCCACTTTTATTGACCACCCCTACCACACTTCCAACGTACTCGTCTGTAATACTTTGTAATACGTTTGTATTGCTTCCAACGTCATCATTCTAAAGACTATTGTCCTAAGAGCGAGCAAACTTTTCGAGTACATCAAAATGCTTTATTTACAACCAGAAGCTAAATTATAATGAAAGTTCATTATCACCAGGATGAATGTGATTCCTGAACTTGGTGTTCCACCATCGATAGTTCGATCTGGGGCTATGTGTCATTATAAGTGTTAGATCGCCTTGTTTTGCTTATGTCCAAGCAATTGCGCTGTTTCGTAGGGAGCTGTAGTACAAGGCTGAATCCTCTCTTTCATAGTCTTGTTAAAGACATATTTACTGCAGGGGTTGTCACTAGAAAGGGGGATATGGATAAGTCAAAGAAAAGTTTTGAGGGTTTGAAATACTTTCTCCTGCAATTTAAACACCTTTAACGATGCTTTAAAAAGGATTTGATTCATTTTGTAACTGGAATTCGAGATGTGATATAACATAACATGCATGTCAATCAGAGTCTTTGAGATGGCCAATTTTCAGTTTTAGTAGCAAGTAGTATAATGCCTCCAATTGCTGTAAAACGCTTGGTAAAAGAGATCTGGGGACAATAACCTCATGACAATTATTGGTGTAGTGATTATCGCCTGTGGCTTAAAGTGCATCTCGTACTATCATGTTTGCCACAAGGAATAAGGACCTATGACCTGTGACCTATGGCAACTTTGTTGCATCTGTTGTATACAAAAAGCTTCCTTCGATTTAACTTCAAAGACATTCACAAACTTCATATTTACCACATACCATCACAGTTTGAACGAGAATTGATGTTGCCAAGCGACTTTTTCAGTTCTACTATAAGGCTTGTCTGTATTAAAAGGGATAATTCACTGGGGCAGACGCCATTTACTACGGGTACAATATTGGGGACAATTTGCTTCCCGAGTTTCTATGTTAAAAGGCCTTACTCTCTTGACTAGATATGATTTCAGAAAATCAGTGGTTGAATATCTGCTCTTTCCAGACTTGAGGATATGCTTGATAATTGATAAAAAGCTCATTTGATAATCTACAGTATTTTAATCAACCTGTTCCAATCAGTGATGTACCGAGACACCTTCTGTAGGGGGAGGAGCGTTTTGACCAATTGACTAACTATTGTTACTAAAACGAAAGGTCCTAGAAAATACTTTAGCCAAATCTCATCCAGAATGGCTGACTTTTGACCGACGCTCTTGCAAATTTTAAGATAAAGGGGAGGTGACTCTCCCTACGCTCTTCATTCAGCACATCTCAGGTTCCAATAATGAAATTCACAGGTTTACCAACACAATGCACTGACATATGGGTATCATTGTATGCTCCCAAAACGTCCCTTAGATCTCAAAATCGCCCTCTGGGGACGCTACCGCCCCCGCCGAGAATCACTGCTTTTGACAGTAAGCTTCGCTCTGATGTTGCTATGACGATTCTGAAACATTCATAAATTTTCAATGTAACTACACTCCCATGTCAAAAATTTTTGAATGGACGGTAGGAAATGGCTGCAAAAACCTGTTTACGAGAAGCAAGAGACTCGTACTTGGAAATTGTAAATAGTTAGTTGTACCAAATCTGCAGCTCATAAAGTAATAGACTATAGCAAAAGCAAGGCTTCATTAAAAAGGTGAAGAGAAAGTGAGTGCCTTAAAAAAACTTGTTATATGAATGTACTAGTAAAATTTGCTCAAAAATTTAAAAGGTTGATAATTACACAGTGCTTAAAATGTAACAGAATTTAAAGAAGAATAGTAAGGTCTTTCTCAACACATAGAATTTTAGTTTTGTATTATCTAAACCACGCAGAAAATTTTTTATCGCCTCTGGCTTCTGTTTCAATACTTTTTCCTTGGGAATACTTTCAACCTTCTGCCATGAAAATATCACCACTTAATTACCTAGCACTGAACAAGTTTAAAATGTTTTGAAGAAGAAATGTGTACATTAAAACTATTTGTGAAAATCTTGAAAATGCCCAGACAGAGCATATTACATGTAAATATTGTCTGAAACTAGGACAGTTGTGTTATATCTTAAAAGTTCTTTCATTCTATCCTGCAGGCCTATTTCAAAATCATTTGCAGTAAAGATCTGCTACAAATTGGGATTTTACTGGAAGTGAGTTATGACTACGTAGCATTCCATTAGCACTGTATCAATTGTAGTTACAACGTATTGGTACCAAACTATTAAAATGCCCTCAAGTCACAAGATGAAAAGCAGTAGCACATACTATCACAAAATTTCGTTTTAAAGCAACTTTGATTTGTGACGTCAATTGATGGAGTTCATACACTTTGAAGTCAATGCATTGCTTTCTAAAATCCATTTTATTTATTCACTATTAATCTAATGTGTAAATATTCTGAGTCGAATGTGAAAATAGTTTTCTAAAAGTTCTAAGCATCACCACAGGTGTCTTTGTATTTAAACACGGCATATACAGAGATGTATTGAACGATAGTTTTTTAGTTATCAATGTTTATTATCCTGACTAAATTTTCCACTTTTGGCCACCAACTCCAAATACCTGTATATGCTAATATTTGCACCCTAATCCATCTCGGCAATTTCAGGAAATTGTAAACCTGAGCGGTACTATTTTAAACTTGATTTAGGTCAAAGAAATGGCTTCATTGGAAAGAGATACAATTGAACTCATGTAATTCGAACTCCTACAGTTCCAATAATCATATAAATCGAACGAATTCTCCGGTCATTTCCGAGTTTGCTCTAAAATCCTTATAAGAAAGCTCCCATAATTCGAACTCATGTAATTCGAAAAAGGCATGTAAATCAAACAGTTTTCTTGGTCCCGTGAGCAAATTTTGATAATGTAGTTCGAATTTTGAAAATTTTTAATCCGTTCAAAGTTCTAAAACTCAATGTTTTGGCAATGGAACGAGTCCCTTGTGGATTTCCAAATAAAGCTTATGACCAATGAATCACGCCCGTTGTCTGTCGCAGAAATAGTGAATGAGTATCAAACGGTCGAGATTGTTGATGTTGATGCTAGCTCTGATGCTGACAAGGACGACTGTCCTGACGATGAGCCAGTTTCGCTACCGTCGCAATTTAAGATTGAAGACGCGATAGAAACTCTAAAGAAACTGACGTTGTTTTATACTGGCCAAAAGTTTGATATTCTTTTGTCACAAATGTCACTTAAAGTCAACCATAGAAGATTGGTTGATAGGGAAACAGACCAAATTCATAGAGCATTTTATGAGACAAAATGATGTTTAAAATTCTGTAGCACTTGTTTTACATAAAAGGAACAACTTATTTCTCAAATACTACGCGTCATTTTACAACATTGATAATTTACAGCACCGTAAACCCGTTAAAACTTCCTCACCAAAATTCGGACAGAAAAAGTCAAACTCCTTTAAATCGAAACTCGTGTAATTCGAACATTTTTCTGAATCCCCTTGAAGATTCGAATTGCATGAGTTCGATTGTACCTCTTATGCATTTACTTCCAATTTAATTTGTCACTGCAGCTTATCTGAAGTCCATTTTACAGCAGGGCTAAGAATTGTCCAGTACACGTTTTCTTTTTATAAAAAACAAGTTTATAAAAACATGAGGCTCAAATAGTGAAAATCTTAAGAAAATTTTAAGAAAATCACGAGGCTCTATTTCCAAACTGAACTCTTCTTATTGGCCACAAATCAATATGTCGTCAATAGTGTATCCAAAATGTTAAAGATGGAAGTCAACTTCGAGTACAAACGATAAACAATGAAAATGTGGCCCATTTTAGGCAGTTCATTTAGAAGGAGTTAAGAAAAATTTAAAAATTCTCAGGCTCAATTTAGGGAAGAGTTAAGAAAACTGAGACTGAAGCAAAATAATTGTTGTCTAATCAAAAAACAATGTGTATCACATCATTGGATTAACAGATACAATATCTCACATATTGGTAGAAAATAGCCCAATAATAACAAAGTTTTCCTTAATTTGGATAGAAAAAGTCTTTATTTCCTGGCATTGAGAAGAAACCGTTCTCAAGGTTCTCCCTGAATATTTGCGAACTTTTCAGTTTACGCCCAAAGAAAAGCTGCAATCAAATTATCAAAACTAAAGAACTTCAAGCGCTTTCTGCGCATTTCCCCAAATGATGTTGAAAAATAGCAGTAGTTAACTTGCTAAAGATAAGTGCGACCATTCTTGGTGAACGCGTGAATAAAATTTTGGATCACAAAAGTCAGAGAATTCTCTATGCGTGTGTGGAAAATTATAGAACAGTCTTCCAAAATGCTGGGCTCCCTGTCAAAGTATGAAGCTATCATGTAACAATAGCTTCAACCCCGAAACAGCAACAAGCAGTTTTGACGACGTAGATATAGGAGAAACTAGAATTAATGCGGCTAGGCCCTACATAGTAAGATGCCAAATGATCAAAATTTAAAATGCACATTTTTGCAAATTGACAATGTTGTGAATCTCAAAAGTTTTAAAGTGACTTGTGCAGTAGGAGGTGGCAATAGTGGGGGGGGTGGGGAGGTTGAAGCACCCCTCATGATCTAAAACTTTGTTTCCAAGAAGTGCTCAAGTCAGCAACAATATCAGTACCTTGAAGGCTAATTTGAGTAAAAAGTCCTCACAATCAAACTCAAAACTCCATACTAAATGGGGGGTCACAATAAGCGGGGTGTGTAACAACTTTCCAGCGATAATGATCGGAGGATTAAAAATAAGCTATGGGATAAGGAAATGCTTGTTCTTATGAAGTACTACGATCACCTAAAACCGGCAAAACATAAGACAGTATTAACTGAGTTTGAATTTATCCTTTCATTCACATGTTTGGACAAAATTATCGACACAATTTTGAAGCAACTCTAAAATGGCCAAACTTAATGAAGGGGATCAAAATGATAAGCGGAGGGCCCTCAAATTAGCCAAAATTAATTAACACCTCTCCCCCATTTACTAAACCGTGGCATGGGTTTTAGAGCAGTAACGGCCATTCCCAATGCTTTCTATATAGAACTGACGTATCTTTTTATTGAACAAGGGTCCTTCTTTCCTACCTACAGGGTATTGTTGTAGCTATCCATGCCCAACATTCAAAGTTAATTAAAGTGCTTCAGTATATATTTTAGCTCTATGCTTAATGACAACCTGCTTTTGCTTTTTCCATCGTGTTATAATCAGTTAAAGCCATTTCTCAAATTCCGAAACCCCTCCATTTACTTTGACCCCCGTGTATTAAAATTGATAATTTTCCAACGACCTATTTATTAGGACCCTCCCCGGTTTATGTAAAGAAACTGACGTTCGTCACAAATGCTGTAATTTTGTATATTTTTTCATTTTGCAGTAAAATTCGCAAAGTTACTTTGTTGTAAATACGCAGCAAATATCCATTGTTTTTTCTATTGCATGATTCATCATTTTCCAATCAATCCCATGTTGATCCCATTCCCAATCATTCCCATCACCTTATTCCATTCCCATTCTAGAAAACAAAATATGCGCTTTTTTATAGTGTTTTCCTAATTCAAGGGCGTCAAAATTACTTTCATAGAAGAGGAGGGACTTGGTCATTAAGGTAGGGGATAAGCTCAGGTAGCAGTATTGAAACACATTGTCTTATGAAATGAAGTGGCATAGTGCCCCCCAGTCCCAAGGTTTCGATGACACTAAACTTTGAAAACTGATGATACTTCACTATTCACATTAAATAAGAAATATTCGTTTTAATTCAAAATTCACCGTAAATTTCAATATTTCAAATTTCGTTCAGTTGGTTTTCTATGGTTTATTGAATGATTTGCTCTATGAAAATGTATCAATGCAGCTCCTATAACTTCCATTATCTAAATGTTCTTTCAATGTCTGTTAGGCATTGAAGGAGAGAGTCCATAAATACCAACGCTCCCGCGGATTGCTTGAGTCTTCCGCGTTTTTAACTCTAAGGCAAAATCTCACACGCAACCATAGGATCGTAGAGAAACACTGGCAATTTAGCTGTTTGCTACTGAAAAGCTTTGTAATAACCAATTTTACTGGGATTTTGATGCTTCAGGTAATGAGTGAAACATCAATTAACAACTGTCCATCTAAGTGTTCTTTTACGAAAATTAATTGGTTAATTTCTGGGGTATGAGCGAAAAGAGCCCATTAATTACATGAGGGATTTGCTCAAGGACCCTTTAGTTTAAGGCAAAAAACATTTTAAGGCTACAAAGAAATAATCCTTTTCTTAGGTGCTTGAATTTAAATTTTTTCTGGTTCGAATAACTTGACCGCCAGAGCGTATTTAATGGAAGGGCAGAATTTTGGAGACAGGGGCTGAAGTTGTTTTATGCTTCATGTTTATTATTACTCGTGATAGCTATTTCTCTTTCCTTTGCCTAACTACTAAATGTGCTCAGACAGATCTCATCTACACTCTTTCCCTTAGCATAGGGGCATAGTTTGCAAACATTTGACCAATTATGACTTACAATCAGGTCTTGCAAAACAGTATCAGCAATAAAATACTACTTCTCCTGTAACATGGTCAATTTTTTCACAGTTTCGTACATGCTGGTAGGCGGGGTGTTACGCCCCCAATAACTATCTTTGCTATATCATTCAAAAAATAGTAACATCTTTCATAGGGATGAAAACAATATAAAAACAGACAATGTGGGTTTCAATAAATGAAATGATTATGAGAAAGGTTAACTACTTTTAAGCATAATCATGATAACATACAAAATTCATTGCCTTTCCCCTGTTCAATTTCTCCCTTTCTTGTTCAATCAATTGCCTTCTCCTTTGCCATTCTTGTTCAAAAAGCTTTTAGCCTTTAATCAAAGGTGCCAAAATCAGCCATATCGCTTAAATGCATAAAATAGCATATATAAAACTTAAACGGCCTAAGATACATCGCAATCAGATATTCAGTTGTCTTCTATTGAAGCTCTAACTTCTTCAATGTAAGTGCAAGGATGTATGAATAATTTTTAGCACGAAGGTTCATATATACTCAGAGGCAACCTCAAGAGCAAAAGGGATCAGCACTGCAAGCTGCAATGAGGCAATTTCGATATGATCTGTGAAAAGATAGGAGCACTTGCCCCCTGTGCCCTTCGGCTACTAAACCCTTGGGTGATTGGGTCAACCTCTTAAAGAGGAGAAACAATTAGGGAATTCACTAAGTTCAAAACTCAAATGGCACTGCCCATCAAATTAACTTTAACGTAGTGAAAAGGATTGAGCCCACATGAAAAAGAGCAACGACTTTCTAATCCATACTTTTGCCATTATCCAGGAAAATGCTGTCTCACAAAATATCCCTAAGTCTTTGTCTCTGACTTCTACATTGTCTAGACCAGTGCTTCTCAACCGGGGTGCACATGCATCCATTGGGGCGAATTCGAGATACTAAGGGGTGAAATTTTGAAAAAGGGGAATTGGGGATGAATTATACACAAAGGGGTAAAGTTGTAATTTGGCAGATAGTTTGGTGTCAGCTGTATAATGCGGGTTTCCTATCATTTCAGATCGTTATAAATCGTGATTAACAAATTAGTAAAATTAACAAAGCCAGTACCTAGTATAAAAACTCTTGTTGATCGACATCAAGCCCAAGGCTCTCATTGATAATTATGTTATTTGCTTTAAGTAATAACTTATTACAGACTAAAGTAACACCCATTTATGCTGTGAAAAATGAACTTTTGTTGTTAAAATACAGCATTTGTGCTTTGTTATAGTATACACCCTATGTCATTATCTCCTAGTTTTAATTTTCTATAATATGAAGATTTGTCGTGGTAGGGTGAATAGCTGAGAATTATTTTTCAAAGGGGTGAAGCGGATCAAAAAGTTTGAGAAGCACTGGTCTAGACCATACTTAGCAATAAAAGCCGAGGGCTCCAATTGATTTCTTGTATGCATTACTTAAAGTTACAGAAACAGGTTTGGTCGCATTGTAGAGAAATACATCTAGAACCTGGTTGAAATTAAAAGGGAAGAAGGCAATACGCAACAGATACAGCATTAATACAATAAAATAAGTGAGTATATATGATAACAAAACTATGCGAGATTATGTGTGATGGAATCCAGCAATGCCGTATAATCGCACAGTCTCAGCTAAAATGTTTAATGAAATGGAATTGTTACTAAACAGTAGATGGACATTATTGAACAGAGGTTTCCATCAAAGATGCAATACCATTATAAAGGAAAGCTACATATTATTTTAAACATTAAAGGAGCCTAAAGGATACACCATTCTTCATCACGTCTCTGATAAGCATACTGACGATGTAAATGCTCAGGACTTTAAGCATACATTAAGCATAACAAGAGCTGCAGGTTGCTGAACCCTGCAATTGGCGATACAAAAGTTACATCCAAAGAGTGCACCTATCGTGATCTTGGCCTAATTACTCTCACTTTGATTACTCTCACTCAGTTCTCTTCTACTTAATCTTTGCTTGCCAGTTGAAAATTCGATGAATATCTTTGAAATCAGATTATTCACTTGTTCAACATTGCAAATGCAACTATGGATCAGCTGAAATTTACATTGTGAGAAGAGATTTTATCTCAATGGAGACACTTTATCTTTCCCTTCCATTGATTTTTCCATGTCATTGAATGAACTGATTCTTTTGTTCATACTTCATAATTATCTTCTGATCGATCTTTGAAGCTATTTCATATCAAAAACATTATGTTTCTCCAATTTTGCATTGTCTACACAATTATCAATAGGATAAAATGCAGCCTCCTGTTAATGTTCTTTATCATAGTTTCAGAATATCAGCAAGCTTGTTTATGTACCAATACAAGTAAAATTATACAATACTATCAGGGAAGTGGATATAAGCAATGACTATTTAATTTGAAATAATGCAAAAACTATTTAATTATGAATATTAATAATAATTATTATTATTAAAAACTAGTTAATTATGATCAATTAATTTAAACGAGATCCTGCCTCCTTGAAATCACCGTGCTTGTAATATTGACAAACTATCATGTGATCGGTTACAATAAGAAGACTTCCACACTATTGTACTTTGACCACATTTCACAGGTATTTATCAGTATCCTATCAATAGCAGACCATTTATGAAATCAGAGATTCCTTGCTATATAATTTCCTTGTTTGAGACATAAGTTTCTTGCAAGGGTTTGCAGTCAACAGCACTTCATAGCGAGAATGAGATACTTTCCCGATGGTAACAAAGCTACTTAAGCTTTAAGCAAAATATACGCATTTGTTTCTCAGTTTGATGAAGAATGGAAGGGGTCCCCAAAAACTAATGTTGTCAAGCACATAATTAAAGGAAAAAGAGTAATTTGGTGCAATAGCTACATGAATGGCTACATGATTTGCAGTTCAATTACGATCTTTCCATAAACTGACTGCCACTCCTTATCTACTACCCCTCTTCTGCATATACAACACACAAATATAAATTTTGCATTCAAACGCGAAGGCATAAGGTTTGTGATACCTAAATTCTTGAACTCAGATTATATACCCCAGAAATTTATTCTAAAAGAATTGTGTTGAGAACGCATTCCCTATGTCAACATACCAAAGAAGATATCCAAAAGCACCAGAAAGTCTGATCACAAAATCAGACTGAATCTTGTAATCATTCCCAATTTAAAGGGTACCCATCTCTCCATTATATTTTCACGTGAGTTTTAAAGAACTAAAGGTATCATCTATAATTTCACCTTGCATGAATGCCTTCTCCTTTTCCAATATCGTAGTGTCTATTCACAATTCATATTATTAAGGTCAAAGCAAAATCAACGAGCAGAGGATGCGCATATACTACTAACTAAAATAATATCTCCTTTGATTGTTACTTAAATTTGCAATTCTTCTACACAATGTGAATTGCTGGACTAAAACATTCAGTAGTCCAATACCTTCTTCAACTGACATTGCATCAACGAGATGAACGTTTCTACAATGAAAAAAGAAACGGATGCCAAACATATTGTTATATCCACAAAAATTTAGAGAACAGAAGATAGTATGAATTTTAATATACCACATTTTGAGGCCTAGTGCATGTACTTGATGAGGAAGAATGTGAAGGAGGAGTATGAAAAGGAAAATGCTCAACTAACGCGTAATGACGACAGTAACGAAAGTAATCTGGGAAGCATGTAAATCAACTGGAAATCAATGATTGGAATTGACAATGAACAATAGGAAAGAGTTAAGATAGGATAATTAAAATGACCAGGAAAATATCAATTAGGACTTGAAAACATACTGCTGGTAAAAGTCTTGTGCTTGTACTTGATGAGGAAGAATATGAAGGAGGAGCCTGCGAAAGAAATTTGTCCAATAATGTGTAATGTAAAGACAGTACGGAAACTATTCCGGGAGAAGCATGTGAAGCAAATGGATATCAAAAAATGGAATTGACAATGAAGAAAAGGAAAGAACTAAATTATTTTAATTAAAAATTAGAGGAAAATATTAATTATGATGTGATAACATATTACTTGTCGAGGTCTGGTGCCTGTACTTGGTGATGAAGAATGTGAAGGAGGAACCTTTAAAGGAAAGTACTGAAATATCATGTAATGAAGGCAATATGGAAACTGCTCTGGCAGAAGAAGTTAAAGAAAATGGAAATGATTACTTGGAATTTGAAATGAACAATGGCAAAGACTCAAAATAGACAAATAAAAATAATGTGGAAAATATAAATTATGATATTATAACATACTGCTTGTCTAGGTCTATTGCCTGTACTTGATGAGGAAGAATGTGAAGAAGGAATCTGTAAAGGAAATAATCAAATAAAGCCTAATGAAGACTGTAAACTATTCAAAAAGAAGCATGTAGAGCAAAGGAAAGTAATAATCGGAGTTTAAAATGAATAATAGAACGAATCAAAGTAAACAAAAAAGAAAGGTGAAGAAGATATTAATAGTAATGTCATAGCATATTACCTGTCGAGGCCTGGCGCCTGTACTTGGTGATGGAGAATGTGAAGGAGGAACCTTGAAAGGAAAATACTGAAATATCATGTAATGAAGGTAATACGGGAACTGCTCAGGGAGAAGAATTAAAAGCAAATGGAAATCAATAATTGGAATTAAAAATGAACAATGGCAAAGATTCAAATAGTCAAATAATAAAGATGTGTAGCATATAAATTATGATATGATAACATACTGCTTGTCTTGGTCTATTGCTTGTAATAGATGAGGAAGAATGTGGAGAAGGAACCTGTAAAGGAAATAATCTAATAAAGCCTAATGAAGACTGGAAACTAATCTAAAAGAAGCATGTAGAGAAAAGGAAAGTAATAATCGGAGTTTAAAATAAATAAAAGAAAACACGAAAATAAACACAAAAGAAAGGCGAAGAAAATATTAATTATGATGTCACAACATACAACTTGTCGAAGGCTAGTGCTTGTACTTGATGAGGAAGTACGTGAAGAAAGAACCTGTAGAGGAAATAGTCAAATAACGCCCAGTGACGACAGAGTGGGAACTATTCTTGGACAAGCATGCAAAGGAAACGGAAGTCAACTATTGGAATTGAACAAGAACTACGGGAAAGAATCAGAATGCTCTAATAGTAAAGGCGAGGAATATATCAATTATGACGCCATAACACATTACCTTTCGAGGTCTAGCGCTTGTGGTTGATGAGGAAGTCGACATTGAAGGCAGGGCCTGTAGAGACAACAGGATAAAATAAGCATGCTGTAGAAAGTACAGAAACTAGTACAAAACTAACTTAATGTGACAAGGAAATATAAAGAAAGTCCACATAAAAAATGTAGACCCAATTAGGACACCTGAGAAGCAACAAGTTTGCTGAAGGTGCAAAGTACAGCATTAGTGCATGCTGGAAAATGAGGGAGGACTAAGGGATTGAGCCCCAATTTATTCCCATGATGGATGACATAAGGAGTGTGACTGCTTACGAAATAGAAGTTTAATTTCCTATCCAAATTAAATTGCTAGTTACTCCTTGACTGTTTCTCATCTTCAGGTTGGAATATAAGTTGGTGGTATTAAGTTGGAAAAGCCTGAATTTAAATAGCATGTGTTTGTAATAAACGATGAGCTAGAAAGATCTTTGAAGTAAAAGAAGGAAGTGGGTATAGGTAGTGCTAGAATAGAAATGTAGGGGTGGTGGTACATACTGCCAAAGTGCTAACTGTGAGTATAATGGAAGAAGTATAGGGAACTATGCTCTTCAAATTGCAGAGTGTGAAAGTGCTGACATTGAACTGGAGATCAAATAGTATACAGAAAAAGGCTTAAAGCGTCCTGACTAAATTGCATGGTGAAGTTGCAAGCTAGGCTAATTGATAAATCAGAAAAGTTTTAAAAGCGAATAGTTTTACGCAAGAGATCCATGTGAAGGAGCTATTCAAATAAAACTATGCTTTCTAAGACAATGCTTTATGGAGATGCCTCGAGTAAACTGAAGTCCGTAAATCAAAGTCAATTTTCTTATGTGCATGAAGCAAATGTTTCCTACCCTAATTCATCCTTTATTTAGCACCAAAGTACTCTCAGGTGCCTAATGAATGTCCCCCACTTATTATTTTTCCGATTTACTTCCAACCTCCCAGGACCTTAGTAGAGGCTCCTGTATATTAATGTTGGGCACAATGAAGCTTATTACACTCAATATAATAATTATATTCGTTTTTAGTACTGTTTAGATTCGGCTTCAAGGCAAAATAGCATGCTTCTTTGTACAATTGAATTTACTGTGTTTGAAAACCTACTTTTTGCCACTTTATCATTATTGTAAGGCATTTCTCAAATTCCAATTTCCGCATTTATTTGACTCCTCAATGATTAAATATCAGAACTTCTCCCAACCTCCCCGTTTATTATGACCAGCCCTTTTATTTGGAACTTGAGTTTACAATAAATAGAGTTAGATTCCTTGTTGTTTCCCCTCCTATATTCTGCAAGAGTTTTAAAGAAACGTAAATGAAAAAGTTTGCTAATACTACTTTCTAAACTTCTTTTGCTTACTCTCACACTATTAAAAAGATCTGAGCAAATACAAAGTCAAGTGCCCTATTTGCAGTCATTTTGCAATGCCTTGCTAAGGCATGTTTAGCGTTAAGCTCTCAATTGTGAATGAACCCTTGCCACAACAAATAAGGTAAGCCAATTTGAAACATTTCAACTTTTTGATTACTAAAGGTACTTTCCTCAAATGCTTTAATACACAATTGAATAACAAATGATCATCTCCGAGCTGCCACTTGTTATGTTGTACCCTTTTTCCAATCCTCGGTGCTCATTAAGGTGATTCTCACTATTGCCTTTACAGGATTTCAATTGTCATGTACAGTTTCATATGTGGCTAATAGGCTCAAATCAGGATAGTTCTTTATCTATTCATCAATAGCAAAGGCAGCTCAATGTACAAGTTCTCTATATATTCAACCTGCCTAGCCCCCTCAATAGGAACTGTTATAAATTTCCAAATTCCATTATAACCTCTATTTCCTTCCTAATTATCTGGTATTAGAGAGCACTGAGCACTATCACTATCAAAATTAAAGCTAATGGTGCAAAACCTTGGATGCAACAGTTCACAGATAAAAGATTCCATTATGCGAACTTATAATGAGTCAAGCATGAACTTCTTAGAACTGATTCATCATCTGATACTGATTAGGCAATTATAAGGTAGTTTATCAAAGAAATGAGTACATCAATCCAATTTACTATGTATGACAATTCAATAAATATACCCATTCAAAGTACTGAATGTGCATCTTCTGCTTACTGCATACAGTTAGACTTACCTCTCTAGAGACTTTAAAAGACATAGCTGTACTTTACTTAATTAGAGAAGGCCCTAAATAAATTTTAGAGAAAAAGGATGCATAAAGACATAACTTACATTTGGAGCCAGAGAATGATTGGTAGCAATTGCTTGTGAGTTGAGTAGAGCATCATCCTATGGTGTAAAAGCAAACCACTTGACATTAGAATCATAATGAATATCACAAGTCAAGTGACAATTGCTTCTTTAATGTGTACGCCATCAGTCTTCTGCACTAGTAAATGGTTGATTTATATGTACCGTAATATGTCTGAATAGTTAGGCAGAGATGAATAGAAAAGTCAGAGCCAATTGAAGTCTAAGACTAACTCCCTCTTATCGAAATATTTAGTCACGTACTTCCTTTGCAAAATCCCATTCGTTGTTAAACGGGGTGTTTCGATCAATCCTGGACCTACCAGTCAATTTTTTATTGACTGTTGCCGTAACTTTCGCAATAAATGCTTTACAGATATCCCATACACTGGATAAGGTCAAAATGCAAAGATTATCCAGGAGTATAGGAGCCCTTTCAAGATAATGATTATCATTTTCTATCTTTTTGTTAGTTTGCTGCTACCTGTTTGTATATCACATGATTAGGCCAACATTCTCATCAGAAAAATTCGTACAGCAATGAATGACTAGATTTTTCAACAAGATGGAGCTGTGAGATTTACATTAGGAAGCCAAATTGGAACTGGTGGGCTTTCATAACCATTCTAGAATATAACTCTTGATAAGACAGTGTAGGACAGAAATGTGATAACATACTTTCATTGGAAACTCGGTACCTATAAGGAAATAGTGGTTGCACTTCCAAAACACTAGTGAACTTTAGTTATTGAATGAAAAGTTTGGGAAAAAAAATTTCATAGCCAATATATGGTATCATCTATTTCATAGTCAATTTCATATCATTGTTTTTAGCAACTTTGTGATTCACATCACTTCATTTCAGGATTCAAAATAAAGCAATCTCAAACGTGCCGCCACCATTTCTTCAATTGGACGTTCATGATTTCAAGGCTCTGAAGTATCTAGTTATCCTTGCCAAGCTAAGCAGAATTGCCAAACCGCAATTTCATATGCAATCCACCTTTTCTACACAAAATCCACGTGCTACATGGGGTCACATGACCTTTAAAATAGCGTGCTACGATTGGTTAAGGTCTTATCCTTGTAAAAAGACGCGCAAATACTCGGAGAAGTCTCTGGCCATTGCTGTGAAAGTAAAGATATCTCTTTATTAGTTTGAAAACTAGAAAAGTTCGTTGATGTTGACTCTACGAGTCCAAAGTTGAATGACATAGACAAAATAGACGTTTATGACTTGCGGAAAAACCATTGAACGCTTGCGTTCACTATTTGCCAGATACGGATTTTCCAGAAATTCTTGTGAGTGATAATGGAGGACAATTCACTTCAGAGGAGTTCAGTAAGTTCTTAAAGAAAAATGGTATACGACACCGTAAAATGCCACCTTATCATGCTGCTACAAATGGGCAGGCTGAACGCTATTTGCAAACGTTGAAACAAAGATTAACTAAGCATATGTTGGAAGATAACAAGTTGAGTGAAGAGCACTGCTTAGCCAATTTCTTGCTAAGCTACCGCACCACACCCAACTCAACACCAAGTCAGAGTCCAGCAGAATTAATGATGAAACAAGCTTCACGTACATGGTTTAGTCTGCTGAAACAGCACATGTCCACTTCAATGGTGGATGCACAGGACAAGCAAAGAGAATTTCATGATAAAGGAGTGAAGATGAGAACATTTCAGAAAGGTGACACAGTCATGGTTAGAAATATGCTTGGTGGAATAGAAAAGTGGATTACTGGTGTCGTTATTGCAATCAAAGGTCCTCTAACATATTTAGTTCGTTGTGGAGGGAGAGTTAGATATGTTCATTGTGAGCATATGCAGAGTTTTGTCGGAGACAATTCCTCACCTAGTAGTCTTCCAGAGGAGAATCATAGACCAGAATCATTTCAGGAGCTCATTGTGTCAAGAAGCAGTCAGCCTCAAGAAAATGCTGCTAGTACAAAGGCTGCACCAAGTGATGGAAATGATAATGGTGAAGCCAGGAACTCACAACCTACATCATATGAGGCAATCCCTGAGAGACGTTATCCGATAAGAATGAGGAAGCCACTAGTAAAATATGGCGCTAGTTAGATGTATAATCCCTAGGAAAAAGGGCAGAGTAATCCCTTGGGATAATACATAAGAGAGGTTGGTAGTCTACCCAACCCTCTGATTTAGTCGTAGTTCAGAGTTGTTGTTTTGTTTACGTTTAGTTCAGGTGTAGCTTCAACTTTTGTTTACTAGGTATGTTTATGATTCTTGATGGACAATATGGACAAGGACATGTTATGTGCATGGAGTTTATATTAGAAGGGAGGAGATGTGATATATTAATGTATTTTAGGATACATGCACGCATGCGCGCAGGAGGGCGGAGGCGAGCTGGAGATACTTGGTGTGGTAGGCCATCAACCCCTTGGATAATATCTTAAAATATAACACGCTGACGACACAGTGCTGATAGCTGAGTCACAGACAGCTTTACAAGAAACTCTTGATGTGGTCACCACAGCCAGTCAAGACATGGGCTTAGATTTAAATACGAAAAAGACAGAGTGCATGGTGACAACCAAAAAATCGAGCAAACCATGCCATTTGACTAGCAGAGGGGATGACATCAAACAAGTAGAATCCTTCAACTACTTAGGGTACACCCTGTCCTAAAAGCGGAATGTGTCTGAAAGAGGTCAAAATTAGAATTTCGATGGCAAAAGAAGCTTTTACTAGAATGCGAGCCATCTTCAAAAACAGAAGTATTTCCATCGGAATGAAAATAAGACTAACAACAACATATGTGTGGTCCATTCTTCTTTGTGGTTATGAAAGCTGGACTTTAGATAAGGACATCGAAAGAAGAATTGAAGCTGCCGAGATGTGGTTCCTGCGAAGGATTTTGCGTATTTCCTGGACTGAACAAGTAAAAAACGAAGAAGTCCTTCGACGCGCAGAGGTAACAAAGAAACTGGTCAAAACAATAAGAAAGAGACAGTTATCCTTTCTCGTGCATGTGTACAGAAAGGACGACTTAGAGAGAGCAGTTCTTACTGGAAGAATCGAAGGAGAAAGAGACCATGGCCACCAGAGACTCACGTATTTGGAGAGTTTGAACACCTGGGTCAACAAAGGAGCAAAGAGCAAGTCCGAGTTCCTGAGAGTGGCCGAATGACGTCAAGATTGGAGGCTCATGATCGCCGATGTCTGCGACAGTCCTGGCACATAGGAGGAGGAGGATCACTCTGTTAGCCATACTTCAGCCCCCTAATCGGAAGAGTCAATCTCCCTGTCAGAAAAATCCTGGCACCACCCTCCATTATGGCTTTCTAGGAAAGAATAAATAGGCCTACTGAGTAGTACTCTTTAGTGCAAGTATGCATCAAATGTCTGTTGCCAATCTAATAAAGCATTGTTTTTCATATAAAGTTTTCAGAAACGTTTGAGACTGAATCATAAAAACATTGATAGAAATGTGATGACAACATTGTCATATCAAAGTTGTAGGATACCTATGAAAAATGGAATAAATCCTCTTGTTTGATGAATCTCATCACAAATAGAATAATCTACACCATTGCAGTCATATTTCATGAATTTAGTGACATTCTGCTGCTTTTTGCAGCTAAATGTTGCACCGATGCTTAGATTATTGAGATGCTACAGCTAAGTCCAGCACGCATAGCATGATCCATGCTTGGCTTCACTGGAGATAAATACAGTTCTCATTCCAATCTTTTTATATATAGTTCAATGTCCCAAACAAATAATGAAATAACCTGTAACGACAACAGTACAAATTCTCGGAGAAGTATGAAAAACAGATGTAAATCCATAATCGGAATTGACAATGAACAAAAGGAAAGAAACAAAATATTCTAATAAAAAAGACAAGGAAATTTCAATTTAGGATGTGATAACATACTGCTTGTCGAGGTCTAGTAGTTGTACTTGATGAGGAAGAGTGTAAAGGAGGAACCTGTAAAGGAAATTTGTCAAATAACACCTAATGAAGACAGTACGGAAAATACTCTGTGAGAAGCATGCTAAGCAAATTAGAGTCAATAATCGCAAGTGAAAATAGATGAAGGGACAGTATGAAAATATGATAACTAAAACGACGAGGAAGAAATCAATTTGGTGATAACATATTGCTTGTGGTGGTCTAGTGATTTTACTGTGTAAAGGAAACAGGACAAAATAAGCATGGTGAAGAAAGTACAAAAATTAATGTCAACTCCACTTAATGTAACAAGGAAATGTAAAGAAATTTGAAGTTAATAATTACACCTTAAAGGCAACAAGTTTGGTGAAGGTGCAAAGTAAAGCACTGGAAAATGCTGGAATAAGGGGTTTGGGGTCCCTAATTTCAGTCCTAACAAGTGAAGAGACCAGTATATGAACAGTTACAGCTAGTTCTCAGTCTATAGTGTTGATTTATAAACTAAAGTAAAAACTTGCGTAAGCTGCATCCCTTGGGATCAGGTAAATATACCAAATTGCGTGCCACATCTCACTTGCGAATTCAGAAGACAGATTCACTACAGTTACCACGCCAAAGTTCAAATCTAACAAGGCATAGTATTTTTGCTTTGTGAAACCTATTTGGTATTTTGCTAATAAGAAGTGTTTCTCTCCCACCTGCCAGAGCCATCATTTCTATTCTTTTAGATGATTTGGATTTTACATGAATTGTTCTAATCCTATATAGAATCAAATTATGCTGTCAACATACGTAGCTGAAAGGAAGAAGGGAGTCTCCTTCAGCTAGTGTCTATTGCTTGGGCTATTGAAAAAACTCTAGCATAACTAGTTTGTAAATGAAAATGGTTGACGATTCAATCCAAAGTTCACAAGCAAATATCCACCGTGTTTGTTTCAAATCCTTGATAAATCAGACAAGTCTTAAAAAAGAATTGTTTTACGCAGGAGATCCATGCTAAACTACTCAAACAAAACATTTTATTCCAGGACAATGCTTTATGGAGATACCTCAAGCAGCAAAATGCACATAAAGTATAGTTTAAGTATTTGAAACTAATGGAGAAATGCAAAAAAGCTTGCAATTTTCTTCATCGTCACCTTTTTCTCATTAAATACAGCAGCGTATTGAGCATACTCACTAGAATAATCAATGTGAAGGTTCCAGATTATCAAAATTTTCAAAATTGGCTCATTACTGAGTTACTCCAACATATAAAAGAGGACGTGTCAAACACTAACTCAAAATACTTGATTCAGTTGATGCTGATAAGGAAATCATAAGGTCACCGGAAGCGTACATTCATATATTCGATTTGCAATTTATGATGAGGCATGAAAAATGCAGTCCATTACAACGAATTTCTCTTTTGCCCATAACAGACTGATAGCATAAACAAAGAGAGCCCTAAAAAGATCTTATATACTATGATTGGCAATAAAAGTAAATTATCAAGGTGGAACTTACTGGAGGTGGCCGCGGAGGTCCTTGATTGTATGATTGTTGGCTATGATCAGCATCATCCTATTATGTAAAATCACACCATATACAGTATGAGTCATAATCGATACCAAAATACAATACAATAACAACTATATAAATATCGAATGCGGAATCTTTTGTGCCTAATAAAAGGGAATTGGAAGAGTTCCGAGACTGGACACATCCCTAAAATCTGATGAAGAGAAGAGGGGGTTAGAGAAAAAGGAGGGTGGAACATGATAAAGCATTTTGTAGAAAAGGCAACGATTTCTTTTCACACATTTATCTCAAATGAACATAGCCAAATTCACGGAATGAAGCAATGCTGCATCATACTACACATGAGCTCAGAGTGCTTGTCTTATGATAGTTTTTAATTGCATGCCGGAGCAATTCCAGGGAAAATTAGTCAATAAGAGTTAAAGTTGTCTGAATTATGCAACATCAGATATGCAAGATGCGAGTGTCATACTTTTTCATTTAAAAAGGTGAAAATAGAATTACTATAGCTACAAGTGAAAGTCAAGAATAGTATCAATTTGTATTAACTCTCATTAGTCACTGATTGCTGATTGGTGCAATAAATGTGGCACTTTACTACTAAGGAATGACTTTATATCGCATAATAAAGCCATCATTTCCTTCTCTTTAAAATGAGTTGGAATTAGTGAGCATCTGCTACCTGTACTTAGAGCTAAGATTATTCTTTCAAAAGAGGAGTCTGAAAAGAACCATGAGGGTAAACCTCACCAAGATTCTATAGCTGTGGATAATGGTACACTCAACTTTACTTTATGCAACATCGAACATGTATCTTAAAGCATATGTTAGATGTTCAATGGGTAGACCGGGACCGTGCTTCTAATTTTAACTTATCCAAGAGAGGACATAGCAAATCCGACTTGGCGAAATTAACAGTATTCATAATGGCCAGCGGTCAAGGAAATGCTGTAACAATAACATACTGATTGCAAAGGAAGTTCTACTCTTCTGAGCTCAATTTTCAGCTCTACACCACATTGCACGATCTGTAAGGAAAACGATATTCAAAATAAAGTCGCTATCAAAATGATGCAGCAAACACAGGACCACATATTATAATTGACGAATCAGTGGATTTTTTAAAAATATAATTATTATCCAATCTTGTATCATCTCCATTTTGGCCTTGTCTCTCCATTTCGCCATATTGAATCCGGGTTGCCGTAAAGGAAGTCATGACTCACATCTTTTGCACCGGAAAAAATTTACGGTCATTTACAACAGCGAAATTCTTGGCGCCAACTTTGTATCTGCAGTTCTGACTGAGATTTTGGAACACTAAGGTGTGACACAAGAGCTTTCAAAGATAGTCACCGTGGAGCATAACTCACACCTAATCTAGTGTCGCACAAGTGCTTCTACTGAAAATCACTTCACTATCCAAGCAAAAATAAATTACTTCCTGTATGACTTTCCAGGTTGGAAAACATAGATGTGTTTTCCTACGTGCAGTTGCAAGTGGCTTGATCTGGAAAGATGCGAGCTGCAAGCAGCTCCAATATCAGCTGCGAGCTTCGAGAGGAACTAAAGTCAGATGGGAGATGGGAACTCAAACTGAAATCAACGTAATATTTGTAAAGTGCCTCTGTGGTGACACTGGCAATGATAACTTGAAACATAAGCCAGGGTAGTGTCGAAAGGGGTGTGGGGGTGTCATACCTCTGATGGGTAAAGTTTTTCCTGGCAATAATGCCTTCTATCAGCATGTTGTACTATCTATTGGGAGCGTTTGCAAATTTTAGGTATAAAGTGAAGTTTGTATTGGATTAATTGATATACCCATAATGGTATTTTGCATGCTTTCAGCATTATCAGTAGTAGCTTTGGAAAGTTTCATCAGCACATCATACGACTTTTCAATAAATTTTGTCACTTGTCATTTTAGGTGCAGTGATAGAATGTGCTTGTGCGGTGGATAAACTATAAATATGCAGTGATTGATCATTTTAAGGAAGATAATTTTATTGTTTGAAAACCTGATAGTCCAATGTCAATACATTCCTTACCCTTGAAGTAGCATAGCTGAAGAAGAAGTGAGTTTATAACGCTTTTGCCATCACCACCTTGGAGTTAGATATGGAGCCCTACATTTTCATGTCTTCTCTGATACAATTGTGGCGTTAGAAAGGGTGTTTCTCATATTTATAGCAAAGACAGACCTTTCCATTTCTTGGGGGCTCCACACCCAAACCCCTTCCTGCTGTCTAACTTTCAACTTACTTTGCATCAAAAGTGTTCCAGTTTATAAAGCCCCTGTTTGAATCACATAAAATCGAATAGAGAGAAGGCACAACAGATCAAAGAGCGAATCACTCTTTCAAAAAATTGTACAAGACAATACTGTGCATGACAGGGATTGTTATTGAAGCAGAAGGAATAGGTTACCACCAACCCACATGAATTACGAAGAAATTCTCTGAGGTGCTACTATCATATAAGGCACGATTTGGAAAACTCGTATCGCTGTGAAGCAGCCAATGGAGTGCAAGTCTTTCAGCATGAATGACATCGAGTTTACGTTATTCAAATATTCCTGAAAAATGTTGCTGCGCTTTTGAGCGCACAGCTTAACAAGCTGTTCCTACGAACATGTTGCAAAGCTAGGTTTTGTATCACTCTTTATTTGTAGCTTCAAGTTTTGTAAATACTCCAGTTAACAGTACTGGAAACAGGATGACAATTTTCAGAAAGAGCATCCTCTCACTCTTTGAAGCACTATTGATGCCTGTTTCATAGGTTAGGATAACATAGAACACAATTTACTATTTTGACATTCGACAATCTGTAAAAGTGTGTAATATTATCATTTTGAACAAGGAAGACGGTCGTTTACGTTACAAGTCTTCTTTGTTTAGAAATTGTAAAATATTTTTCGCTATATCCCACAATAGTTAACAAAATGGAAGAAAGCTTATTAGACAACGTGCAGATAGTAGCAGCAAAGGACTTGCTGGTAGGCGATTTCCCACTACAACAGGCACTTGCAAATTTCATAAACCAGAATGCCTAACACTTAACACTACGCTAATAAACTTACAAATTTAACACGTAACAGTTGATGTCTCTATTTGCAGGTACCAAAAATGAGGGTGCTAGCCTTTGAGCATAAAGCCTTAAAATGCATGTTAAAAGTTCTTTGAATAGTTAAGGCGAACAAGTTCACAGTGGGGCTTAAGTATCACTAATTGTTAGCTGCATGCTACATAGGAAAGCATTTGGTTATGCGCATCAAAGTTGGGAAAAGTTCTTGTATATTTTGCAGAATGAATCAAAGAAGTTTCCTGATTTAAGGTACGTTCTCTTCCATGCGCTTGAGTTACAAATAATCTTTTATGTGAAAATCAATAGGCTGTGTTTAGGTGCCTTGCAAATCTGTGATTGAGTTTTGCAGCAATCCTTGAGAACAATATTGATGGCATGAATGTCACGAATGAATATAGTACTGATGAAGGATTTATTGTTGCTATAAATGGTTCCAACCAATCCCATGCCAATGCTACTATCAAAACAGCAATGATTTCTACCAGTCATGAGCAAGACTCAGTGTTACTCAAGCATATGGCTGGATAGGGAATAAACTTAAGTTAGAAATTTCTGTGATAAATATATGAGATACTCACCAACACCAGAGATTATGATTTAGGAGGTGAAATATCATTTGGGTGGATGCATAAGAAAAAGGTTCCGGATTGTACTACACGCCAGTATCAGCCAGAGTCATTAGATTTCTAAGCATGTTTGAAAAATGTAGCAATTAATGACACTTAAACTCCATGCTGCACTTGTTCCCCTAACTACTGCTAACTACTGTCTTCATTGCTCAAAATTATCGTATTGAAATAGTGTCAAATTTTCGAATGTCAACATTATAAATTGCGTTCAATCGTACAGTCATCACAAAAGTTACGTTTGAAACAGGCTTCGTTAGTGTTATTTTGACGTCAAAGAGTTAGAAAAAGCCATTTCTGCAACTTTTTCTAATACTTCTAACTAGAATTTTTTCAAAGATTGAAGCTAAAAAAACGATTGATAGAAATTCTAAATTTGCAACACCTGCATAGGAAAATCTTGCCAAGCCATGCACACTCAAAATCGCAAAAGAAATACTGTACTTTTGTTATGAAATTGAAATGAGGTTGGGTAGAGGACTCGTAAGAAAGTTGATTAGGTGCTAGTGAGGCTCCACCATGAAGATCTTTGAAAACGTTTGTATCACACCTTATGTTCATCAGAAATGCAGATACAAAGGTGAGGAGAAAACATTGCTATTGCAAATGAGCATAAATAGTATCTTGGACAAAAGATGTGAGATATGAATTCTCTTACAGCAACCCAATTTCAAAATGGCGAAATGGAGAAACAAGACCACAATGGAGAGAATGCAAGATTGGTTAATAGTTTTATTTAATAAATTCCACTGATTGTTCAGTTACAAAATGCAGTCCTGTTTGCAGTCTCAAGTGCTACATAAAGGGGGGTGCTAATAAATAGGAGGGTTGACAAAAATTCTAAAATGTATTAAACGGCGGGGAGTCAAAACAAATGGGGATTGGAATTTGAGAGATGGATGAAAGTGATTATCAAACGATGGAAAGAAAAACAGGACGTCATAAAGCATAGAACTAAAATATATACAGCAGCGCTGTATTTTGCCTTGACTATTGGGCGTGGCTAGCAATAAAAAGACAAGAAATGAAATCAGGGCTTGGTACAAAGCCAATTTCCTTAAAATTACAAACAAAAGTCCTAATTGGGTGCGGGGTTTCGACAAAATCGGAAAATTAGGTAGCAGGGGTGGGAATTTATATAGCACTTGAGAGTAGCAAGATTATGAAGTAATCAACATATGAACACATTTGAATTGCAATTGCAGTCTATACAATAACTCTGCACACTGATAATGTTAAACATCTAACAATGGTCAATTTCTTGACTATTGATAGATCAATCTGTGTAACAGGCGTTTTGGAAACAAGAACATGAATATACCTATTGCAGCAACAATTATCAAAATGACGATGCAGTAACAGCTATGCATCAAAATTACGTCACTAGTCTTCAATAAAAGTTGTTTGTATAGCTACTTATTCATTCAGTAGCTGCAGTGCGAGAGTATCTTCTCTAAATGTGGACAAGTATCTGCTTTCGTCGATCACATTTGTTAGGACCCCTTTTGTTAGCAGCAAGTAAACGAAAGCACTATCATTATGCGAATATAAATTCTCACTCCTATCTTCATAAACTTCCTCTATATCATCTCAATGAATCATGCTTTTCCATCATTCAAAGTTCTATGAAAATGCATCACACAACTATTATTAAGTAATTAATTGTGTTCATAAAATTATCATATTTGGTCAACAACGAATTCTAGCATCATTAGAATTTTACTTTAGTAATTGTCATCTGATAGTCACTTGAACTAAAATAACATGCGCTGTAGTGCTTTTCGGGATAATTGAATTCCACATTAATAGCTTTCAGAGGGATTTAGAAACATAGAGAAACGTTCTCTCAAAAGCTTGCATGGACATTACATCTTAGAGACATAAGAAGCAATACAAACTTGCCTCAAGCATGGAGTGAGAGACAATTTGGCAGGTGTTCTGGATAGTAAAATTTGGCATTTCGTCATGAGGATAAAACACACTTAATCAAACAAGAAATCAGTTTGCTTTATGAAAATAGGTATATATTGTGCCAGTGCTTAAATGTGAAAAATTAGATTGTTACGCGAGCATGCTCCCCTTGCAAACTATGAAATGTTAATTAGATCTTCTGAAATCACTGGAAAAGTGTTTCTAATTAGTCTTTGAAAAATTCTATTGAATTTAACATTTCAGTTCCTCATAGGCAAATAGAAAACGAAGAGAATGTTCATAATTTTAGTCAAAACAGATCTAAATATACAAAGTCTCAGGCTGGCCAAAGAATTCTTGCCTAGGGCTGGTTTCTCTCATTAAACCACAATCCGAAAAATATCACCCAAAATGTGGAACACAGACAGAGCTTAGCTACGAAAAAATAGTTTCAAATAGACACAACCCAATAGCCAAACAACTTTAGCAGAAAACCTGACATCATATTTGAACTAAACGATTAGCAAAACGTCGAGAGCCCATCCTTAACACAAATAGATCTGCTGCAGTTGAATGCAAGCTATCAAGATATCAATTGCTGCTCCTTTCCTTCCTTATTTTGCAAGATAAGACTCCATTCATGAACAGAAGTATTTTAAAGTTATAGCTTCAAAGTTGTTGGATCTGCAACGTGTTCGAAATTGCCACCAAGCTCATTTAAAAGGGGCAGCTTGTCTGAGCTTTGATAAGTGAGAGTACCCAACTCTACCCAACTCCACCCCCTAGCAAGGGCAGTAAGTACTCAGAAAAGCATGAAATCTTGGTAAAAATAAAAAAAAAACAATAATCGTAGAGAAAGATATAGCAACTTTTGAGCAGTAGTCTCTCAGTAGTACAAAAGCTTATTTTCATATAAATGAAAGTTAGACTGAGCAAGTAAAGAGTGCATGCTGTTACAAAAGAAGCACCAAGAAGATCTTCGTTCATTGACGATCTTTCCTGAGATTAAATATTCTACATTAGGGCTAATAGCTGGTTCATTAGATTTCAGTGCAGTTTCTACGCTTGTTTAGAATCAAGTTATATGCTGAATAGACGTGGCTTAAAAGAAGAAGGGGGTCTTCCTCAGCTAGCTTCTATTGCTTGGTCTAATGAAAACAAACCCCATAGCTATCCAATACCATAGTATGCTCAAAACTTACTTCATAAAACATCCAATACAAGTCTCTAATGTTGGATGTACAACAAGTAGAAAGAGGTAGTGCATTTTTCTGCAACTTACTTGACATTGGACACAGGTGAATACGAATTACTCTGCAGTGTCACATAAACGGGGGTCCTAATAAACTGGAGGAAGCAAATTGTTAAATGTAGGAAAAGGGGGGCAACATAAACAGGGTGGGTTGGAATTTGAGCAAAGATTGCAGTGACTATAAAAGACGGAAAGACCAAAAGCAGGTTTTCATTAAGCGTAGAACTAAAATTTATGCAAAAGAATGCTAATCTGCCTTGGAAATTGGTCGTAAATAGTACTAACAAGGACAGGAAATGAAATGAGGGATTTTTAAGGAACGTCAGTTTCTTTAAACTTAATAAATGAGGGGAGTTCCTAGTAAGGTCCAGATGTTTAGAAAAAACTCGAAACATTAATAAGCGAGGGACGTTTAATTGGTACCTGAGAGTATGAGAAAATTTGAGCAAAAATTGTAATCATTACATTTACTCTCCAAACTAATAATCTTTAGCAAATACGTACATTCCATTTCTTGACTTTGTGATAGATGGATAGATCTACCAGAAATTGTTCAAACAAAATTATTCACTTGACAACTGTAGTAACATTGATCTAAAAGAAGGTACCACAAATCGCCTCAATAACACATCATTAGTCTTGATCAGGAACACGTCACTAGTCTGCATTCTTTGAAACATTAGCAAAATTCAATTTTAAACTCACTCAAATGCAATTTAGTGGGTTTCCCAAGTCACTGCAATGACTGAAAACGTGAGAAAAAGCTGCCATCGACATAAGCCATGCGGAAATAGCAGTCGCAACAATTGTACAAAACAATGCTAATAGAAGCCAAGGCTTCCACTCGAGAAACTTTGGTACACATCAATAAAAGGTCATTAGTCTTTGTTGAAATCTGTTCATGAAGCAACTTATGACTAAACTGGGGCTGCAATAGAAGCCGTGGATGCTAAAAACAGATTTCTGATACAAAAACTAATACCAGAACCAGATATTGCATGACTTCCATACATATAAATGGAATTGTTAATTCCATGGAGAAATAGTCTTACAAATTTCTAGTTGAAGATGGAGAGTGTTACTCTCAGGTACCAAGTACAGTCCCCCAAAACCTATTAACTTTCCGATTTGTTCAAGCCCCCTCGACCTTATTAGAACCCTCAGATTATTTACAAGGTCCAAGGGAGCGCTTCAGTATATCTCTTAGCTCTGTGCTTTATGACAACCTGTTTTTCTTCTTTCCATCGTTTTATAATAATTTAAAGCAATGTTTCAATTCCGTACCACCACAATCATGTCAACCCACGGTTTATTAACGTTTAGAATTTTTCCCACCCTCTAGTTATTAGGACCCCCACTTTATTTGGCACTTGAGAGTAGTAATTTCTAGGCTATTTTGAGCCTTTTGAAACTTATTCAGACCTCTTATTTATAAATTCTAGCAAAAGACATATTTTGAAAATTGGAAGCAATTTATGAAGACGCTATTGCATTCTATGTATGGTTCAAAGAAGGCTACCCAAACGTACTTCAATATTTGTTGATTGATTTGTGTTACAAAATACCCTCTTTTTAGAAGATTTTCAAACTTTCAATGCAATTATGTCTTAAGATTTAGCTCCCTAGCCTAATAGTAGAAAATGCCATAATTGGCATTTCCTACTTTGAAAATTTAATCGCATTACAAGGCCCTCTCAAACTATCCATCAAATTAGGTCCCTGTCCAACAAAAATTCTCCACCCCTCTAATACAGTGGTACTTTGTGTAGTAAATATCTTAGAAAGCATACTTTACATTTAGCACCAGAAGCAAATGTTGGATTCCATCAAATATTAGGGATTGATCATGAATGTTCATGTCAGAAAGCTTAACCAAAAGTAAAATGCAAGTTCAGTTTATAAATACAACTTTGAATATGCTAAATCGGATTTGATCAACAAGTCCTCAATAAAGGGAGAGGTACAAACAACCATTGCGTGATAAAGAGTGATCCAAAGGCATTCATCAACGGCTTCAAACTTTAACAGCATTCAGTGTGAGGGCTCTATTTTTCTCAACATTACTTTGTGGGAACACTTTGGTCATTAGTAGGCAAACGAAAAACAATAGTATTATGTGAAAATGAATTCTCACTCCAGTCGTGATCAACCTCCTCTGTTTGATCTTAACAAGTCTCACTTTTTCCTTCCCTCACCAGAGATGGTGCCATTTGGTAGGAGGTTGGAAGGTTGTAGCCCCCCAAATTTTAGCTAGTCTCCATCGGCACCTAAAATTCAATGCATCGACTGCACTTCATACAATCTGGGACCTTTGGTTTACGCTTTCTAGGAGGCAATACGATAGGCATTGTCTGGAAAGACTCTTGGACAATGCTCATTGTCCGCACTTTGACAGCTCTAGCCCCTCCAAGAAATTTTTGGCGCCATCACTGTCCCTCACAGTTATATCAAAAAGCATCACACAACTACTGTTAATAAATTTTGCTCAGATGATTGCCATATTTTGTCAAAAACGAATTGTAGGCATTGTAGTGGATGCAGGGATAATTGAATCCTACACTAATGTCTTCATCAATGATTTAGAAACATTGACAAAAGTTCTCTGAAAAGCTGGCGTAGACATTACCTCTCAGAGATACAGGAAGCAGTATAAATTTGGCTCACACATGGAGTGAAGGGCACCTTGGCAAGTGTTCTGGACAGTAATATTTGGCCTTTTTCCTGTGGATAACAAACACAATGAAAAAAGACATCATCTGGCATGATGAACAAACGTTGATATTGCACCAGGCCCAAAATGTAAAAATAGCAAAGGGCTCTGAGGGCATGCTTCCCCTTGAAATCATAAAATTCAAATTAGATCTTCTGAGATCGTCGGAAAAGTGTATACTTGTATTTATTCTTAGAAAATTTCTATTAACAGTACAATATTCCATAGCCAAATAGAAACCGACCTCAAGGCTCAAAGTCTTAGTCAAGACAAATCTAATTTTATCGTCAAAATCTCAGACTTAAGGTCTTACATTAGGGATGGGGTCTCTCCTACAACCAAGAGCTAAAACTTTTGCCCCAAAGCAGAGTACAGATCAAGTTTAGCTACTATTACAATAGAGTCTCAACTAGACTAAGCGCGGTTGCTCAACTTCTTTAGAAGAAAGCCTTTCAACATATTTGAACTACTAGATAAACAAACTCATAAACAAACATCGTAGTTAAATGCAACCTATTATGTCACGAATTGTTGCTTCCTTCCTCCTCCATTTGCAAGAAATAACTCTCTCAGGAACAGATGTATTCTAAGGTTATGATGTGAAGATTGTTGGAGTTGTGAAATGTTCAAAAGGGCTACCAAGTTACATGAATAGGGGAACGTTGTGCAAGTGAGTGTTTGAAAATTGGGTTGCGCTCCCCTGTGCCTCTGTCTCCTACACGAATGCTTCCAGCCAGCTCTATCCCATAGTAAAGGCACCAAGTAATTACGAAAGCATGAAATCATGGAAAAAATAAATAAAAAGTAATTGTAGAGGAAGATAGACAATATTTTGAGCAGTTGCCTCTCAGTAAAACAAACTCACATATTCACTGATGTGAAATGAAGACTTAGTGAGTAACGAGGGTCATTTGTGCATGCTCTTAAAGGAGAAGCACAAAAAGGATCTTTCATTGAAGATCTTTCCTTAGATTGTATATGTTACAACAGGACTAACAAACGAGATTTGTCAGATTCGTCAGATTACAAGAGGAGCAGCTGCATAATACATGTGAACAAAGAATAGCTTGTACAAACAATTTTGTCAGAAATTAATGGATGTCACTCCTAAAAGCAACAGACAGATTTAGAGCCTCCTGAGGGCAGTACACTTTTAGTAAGAGTAAGTTTACTTTGTTTTGTTAGGATACTATACAGCAACATCATTACTCATAGTCATTTATCTTAGCAAAAGATGGGAGAATCTTGATGACTTTCTAACACAACATGTATTATTATATCATACAGCAAAGATTGATATCATACGGATTCACCTACAGCTTGCAAGGCCTATGAAGTGTCACACTCTACGCTACACATACATACTACACATGTGCATTTGAACAAAATTGAAGCAGGAAAAGCTTTACGATAAAGTAGAGATTTTGTCCAAGACATAAATTCACAATTGACCATCTCAAATGTACAATCATATGTAGCCGTCACAAAAGTGCTTCTCCAGCGGAAGGTATATGAAAGCAACTAGAACACAAGACACATAATTCCCGCCAATCTCATAATCACTACACCACTGCAACTCTTATAGTCGCGAGTACTCTTTCTTAGCTTCAATTCATTAGAAAGAACTTTTAATAAAATGTAATAAAGGTCATTCAGCTTGCATAAATCAGTAAAATGTCTATTACAGAGAAATATACGCATTAATAACAAATGGATTTAGTTTCACAGCACTCATACGTACTCAAGACATTCTATGGCAATAAATTCACTTTAACCTTGTAGTACAACTGTGCAGCTTGTGGAAAGAGTGAATTATGCAAATGTCTACAGGTGTGTTTGGTATGAGAATGAATATGGAGGAGAAAGTCACATTCCCCTTAACTTAATGTGAAAGTATTAGAACAACGACAACTGGGAGCGTAAAGCAAGCACGCAGATTAGTGGAAAACTTCAGCCATATGGAACTGCACTGGAATCTTATGAGAAAAGTATGTTGTACATTTACTCAATCGCACTGTAATATTTGCATTGTGGACGTTATTTACTGGACTATTACAACAATAGTGGACAAAGTACAATGATAATCAGAATGGATATTTATTACATACCTGAGCACTATCGTGTTGGATTGTAGATCCATTAATTGCATTGTATTCAAAATGTACAAAATTATTGCTGCTGTACAAGAATTTAATGGATAAAATCAAATTGCAAGTCATGTCATGGAAGAGTAAGAAATGATTGTCTCAACTTATTCTGTAGTACAGGCAGTGATAATGTTATGGGAGCAATGATGTTATTAGCTTATGAAAATGGGGAAGGCTGGAAGGCTTGTGTAATGCGCGAGGAAGATGTTTTTCCCGTCAAATTTGCACGCTTTGAAAAACCACCCTCACAGCTCCTTTACATATGTAATGTTATATTTATAAGATATATTTTTGAATTTTGGGGATTTGCTTGGCCATTGCGAGCATGGCAGTCTGCTAGCGAGAAATCGATCTTCAGCATACTACATATTTTCCAGTCTGGAGCAGTGGTACAACCGAAATGTTTGGAGATCTTAAGGATATCTGCAAAGAGAATTTCAATACTATAGCTCTACACAAATTGCTATCTAAATCCAATTTTTCAACAGATATCGTAAGGAATATTCCATGTAATCATCTAAAAGTTAAACTCATGGCCTCAGAGGCTAAGATGGCTTTAGGATTTGAGCTAATCAGAGCATGTTTGGATTGTGCCATTGTCTGTTGACAACATCCACTCCTCAGTTACTATGGAAACGTCTTTCTAAATTAGACTGCACACCAATTGGGGGAGTGCAAAGCAGGCACATATGAAAAGGAGCGCATATAAACTTATAGAACAGGCACACTTATGCAATATTTATAGACAATTATTTCATTTATAGTCACCATAAAAAGTGGTGGGGAGCACTAAATATTCTATCTTTTCCATGGGAGTGCTTTTCAAAAAGTAATTGAGAAGCATTGCTATAAAAAATTCAATCTAACTTGACATCATACAAATAGATTAAGAAATAAGGAAAACCACTAATGCATATCACTGTGCGGTAGATGATCCTACTTGCAATACCTAACACACTATTCATGAATGTGGGAAGTATGTGGGTAGTGGGGGAATCACACTTATAATTGTCTAACTCAAGTGTCCCCTTTTAGTTTACACAACTGCTTCCTTATGCACGAGGGGTATTCTTAAGAGCATGTGCCCCCACCTTTCAATGATTCAAACGTCCCTGTCAATGAGCAAGGGTTGTTTCTGGTGATTGCAAGGACTAAACATCCATTTCAACTAAAATTTCAGTAATTTGCAATGTACAATTATCATTATCAAATATGTCAACACCCCACAAGCTACAATATAAATAACTATAAAACCATAATAGGAAAACCATATTAACTTGTCTTTCATTGATGGGCAACTGATCAAGTTTGGTGGTTTTGACTTTGATGGCGGAGGCGTAAATGAGAAGCTCTGGCTAGCGGCATATATTAACTTAAAACTTGTTTGCTTTGTGGGTATTATTTATTGCTATTTCAAGCCTTGGACATTAATTCAATATTGGAGACTCTGAAGAGGGTTATGACTAAACCACGTAAAGGCAAACCGGACTCTCCAAGTCATGCGACCTTGCCTCATTCGGGCCTAACTATGGAAAGTCTTTATGACTTGATGACTGAGCACTTCACTAAGCTAGAAGAGAAGGTAGCAACGAAAGATTGTATCAATGGGTTAATGGAAATCATAAACGAACAAAAACAAAAAATAAGCATGATGGAAGACAAGATTGCCGTTATGGAGAGTCATATATCGCAGCTGCACGTGGCAAATGATGGTATAGAACAATACCAACGCCGTCATTGCTTGCGAATTTGTTGCATTGAGTTGCCTACTCTGGGGCAAAACGAAACAGCTCAAGACTGCCTTGATAAAGTAAAGGACGTTTTCACTGATATTGGAGTGGAAATTCCTTATGATGTTATCGATAGAGCGCACAGAATTGGAAAGACCACAAGTTATAATGGGAAGAAGTGCAGGCAGATGATCGTTCGTTTTACCACGTGGCGACATAGGACTATAGTTTATAGAGCAAGAAAAAATAGCAGAAAATTTAGGATAAAACTGGATTTGACAAAGAGGAGATCGGAGATACTGGAGAAAGCTAACAAGCTACTTAAATCAAGTGAGACTTATTTTGCATTTGCAGACATTAACTGCAATCTATGCTGGTTTAATTGTGGTACACATAAGTACTTTGAAAATGTTGAAGACCTTAAGCTTAAGCTTAACTAACAGACTAACTAATTTCCAGTATTTATTTTTTGCTATTTTCTTTCCTTTTCTAGTATTATTTCCCTATTTCCAACTGTTGAATTCAGACAAAGCCTTTTTGATTCAATGCATTGAAAACATTCAGTAGTTAACACCTCCTTATTGATTCGCACAGAATAGCGATAGCTTGTTGACATAAGCGCACTCATAATAAACCCAAATCATGCCCCTTCCTGTTTTATTTTAATGCTGCTTAGCCAGAAAACTCTTCTTTCAAATACAGTTTCTTTTATATTTTTCCGGATAAAGTCACTATAGGTAAAGAGAGGCCGTAACCTTTTAAACTAATATGTTGCATACAAATAAGTTTGAAATGCCCTCGTATATCTATGACCTTCCTAGTTTTCAATCAAATTCAGATCTTACTGGGCTGCCTTTCTTGAGTGAATACGATATTGATGAAAACCTTCCTAATACTATCCATTCAAGATACTTTACTGTCCCTGAGCTTGCATCTTTGGACCCCAACAATAGTCCACTTTCTATTCTACACACTAATATACGAAGTCTCTCTTGCCATTCTGATGAACTGGTTCAATTATGTGTTGCTGCAAAGAAATCTTTTGATATTATAAGAGTATCTGAAATTTGGAGCTCCGAACAAAACAAGATACTAACCAATATTGATATAAGTGGTTATAAGTTTTATGATACGTCTTCAACAAGCCAAAATGGAGGTGTTGGGCTCTATGTTAAAACTAATCTTAATTCAAGGAGTTGTGATGATTTGAACTTCAAATGCAATGGATTTGAAACCATTTGGGTTGAAATTGATAACAAAAATAGCAAAAACCTCCTATTCTGTTGCACCTACAGACACCCAGGAGCTGATATAGAGACATTCATTTCACATTTTAGAATAATTTTGCCCAAATTATTAAACAAGCAAGTTTTCATAATGGGAGACTTTAATATTAACTTATTAAACTATGACTCACATACAGCTACTTCCGATTTGGTAAATACTTTCTTTTCAAATAATTTCTTGCCCTGTATAACTCATCCTACCAGAGTGTCTAAAAATTCGTCAACAATTATTGACAATATATTTACTAATGTATTTGACACCAAAATTACATGTGGAAATATTTTGACACATATATCTGATCATTTCCCTCAGTTCTTGATAGTTGAAAATGCAAATATATCATACAAAGAGCTAGAGACTCTTAAATCGGACTACTCATCTTTTAATGAAAGAAACTTTGTAAGTGACTTTACTGCAATTGATTTTAAATATATCAATAATGCTACGGATGTTGATCATGCTTACAATAAATTTCTTGATGATACTACTTTACTGGTTAAAAAACATGTACCTACTAAGAGATGCACTAAAAAAGTGTTGAAACTTAAAGCAAAGCCTTGGATTAATAAAAGCATACAAAAAATGATGAGAATTCGTGATCAACTTCTAAGAAAAATGAAAAATAACAGGTGTGAGGATACTATCAAACATTATAAAAGCTTTAGAAATCGTGTTGCCAATAAACTAAAGGAAAGCAAACTAGAGTACTATCAAAACTTCTTTGAAGTAAATGGCAAAAATATGAAAAAGGTCTGGACAGGTATCAAATCAATAATATCACAAAAGAAACGGAAGCATTCAAACATCTCTCAAATCAAAGATATAAGTGGTAATATGATATCAGAAGATACCCAAATGTCAAACACTTTCAATGAATATTTCGTTAATGTCGCCGAAAATATAATTAACACCATTTCAAGAACACCAAATTCCCCTATGAAATATCTACGTAATAATTCTGAAAACTCTTTGTATCTATCACCAGTTACACATTTCGAGGTTCAGGATGTAATATCTAATCTTGATTCAACAAAGTCAGTAGGTCCTCATAGTATTCCAGTAAACTTATTGAAAATTCTCAAGCAGCATATTTCTCATCCACTGGCTGAGTTGGTTAACCAATCTTTTTCAAAAGGAGTTTTTCCACAAAAATTAAAAGCAGCTAAAGTATTTTCTATATTTTTAAAAAGGGAAGTCCTGAGGATGTGTCTAACTATAGGCCAATATCGTTGTTACCTATTTTTAGCAAAATATATGAAAAACTAATGTACAAAAGGCTCTACTCATTTGTGACTTGCAAAAAGATAATCTATCAATTACAATTTGGTTTTCAACAACATAATTCTGTTGATCATGCACTAATTAGTATGACAGAGGCAGTCAAAAATACCCTAGACAATAAAAGGTTTGGGTGTGGCATATTTATTGACTTGCAGAAAGCATTTGATACTGTTAGCCATATGATTTTACTTGCTAAACTTGAGCATTATGGACTTAGGGGAACGACACTTGAGTGGTTCTGGTCCTATTTGACAGACAGAATACAGTATGTTTCAATCAATGGTAAATGCTCATACCCACTACACATTAACTGTGGTGTTCCTCAGGGATCAGTGCTTGGACCTGTGCTCTTTCTTCTATTTATCAATGATCTACCAAATGCCTCTAGACGTTTGAAATTTTATATTTTTGCTGATGATACAAATATCTATTATGACTCAGACACAATTGAGGATCTCACCAAAAAAGTAAACAATGAGCTGAAATATG
>WIPJ01001892.1:0-34961 GCA_018155075.1 Cassiopea andromeda
CCTGACCCAGAAAAACCAATATTATTTTTGAATTCAGCGCATCAAAATTGACCAAAATCAAGTTTCAAACCTCAGACACCAAAAATGTTGTTGACCAGTGTTATCTCTATGTTATCAACAATAATAATCCACAGAACATACTATACATTATTTATGAGAAGCAAAGCATGACGCAACCAGGAGTCCTACACTACTAATGTTTTTGATATATATGCTTTGTTCTTTCGTTTCTTCGTCATTGTTGTTATTTAACTTTATGTTGATATTAAGCTTAGCATGGATTTTATTCATTATCATTGCAAGACAGCCAAGTGCAAATTATCCTAGAGCGAGATGTGTATTTGTATTGCTAAAATACATTCATGAAATGAAGCATGAAAAAGCTATTACTAAGGTGTTGAAAGGGTGGCCAACAGCACAATAAAATATTTTTCCAAGGATTTTCAGGTGATGTTCTACCAAATTTCTTGGGTTTCCAGGAGATATTTTGCTTTTATCCATCAACATTACATTATGCGTTTTACTTTAAATTTTGTTTCCGTTGTTGGATAACCAAGCTTCTTGCCACACACCACACATAGGGTTCATACACGTTTATAAGGATATAATTCACAGAAATTCCTTGACTTTCTGGGTAAAACTGACACTTTCTTCCCTGGCTGAGGTTGCAAAAAGACCATTTGTTGTCTAAGCCTAATGAGAAAGTACCAAAAAATATAGCCATCATCAATCTTCAATGGCTGAGCGCCATTGCTAGAAGCAAGACATCTTATCTCATGCAGGGGCAGACTTAGAGATGAATGTTGGTGGGGGAGGGGGATGCAGGCAGTTGAAGCTTTCAAATTTATTTACTGGTTCGAATAGTGGCAGCAGCTTCTTCTTTCTGGGAAAGGATTGCCAACAGCATGTCATGTACAAGAAAAAAATGGAAATACCCTAATTGAAGATAAGTACAAATTTTATCAAAACTGCATGCACAATTTTAAAGACTATAAGATAAGAGTTGCAGGCAGAGAAGGAAAGGGGCATTCAAAATGCAAGCAGAGCGAGCGAAAATAGTTTTTGAGGTCACACCTTCTAGAATTTTGGAAACGCCCTCTTAGCATGTTGCACAAGCATTATGCTCATGATTGATCTCTAGTCAGAGAAAGAATGCATTTCCTCCTAGGAATCTTTTTTGAGATTTGTTGTTCTGCACATTACACCCTATTTCTGCTGATGGCTCTTAATTTGTAGAAGTTTCGTGATATGTACCTCTTTTGTAGTCATGAGTGCAAAATTGACAGGTTTTGGAATTCATGCTTGGAAATGAAATTCTTTTCAAAAACGCCAGGATATAATTCATTTTACATTCATAGGGGTTTCCTTCTTTATTCAACAATAAACAATTGTAAGAAGATTTGTCATATCAGTTTTGCCAGACACAAGATCGATTACAGGACCAGAGGCTCCCCTTCCATGAGCACATTGCATTGTGAATTTACTTGGCACTGCAGTTTGGTTGGTCCAGGGCTTTGACCTTAAACTGCACCCTGGGATTCCCTTGAGCAAGGTTAGCACCCTATAGCTCCCCGTGCCAGGGTTACGGTGAAGCTGTTGGCAGCAGGACAGTGGATTTTCATGAGAGGCTGAAATGATATTTTCGTATTGATGGCTTTCATGATATTATGTCTGGCGTGAGTACAATCCAACTGGAAAATCGGCAGAGATAACTGTCCTAGTTAGCAGGTACTGCGAACAAAAAAAGAACGTAGGAGGCTCTACTTTTATATCATTTGCTTTTCCTCCTGACTACTCTCCATGATATGACGGACATGAATAAAATTCCATACCACATCGGTCGTCCCGTGGGTTATCAAGGGCCGCGTTGTCCAGTGGGTAACCAGGCTGGCAATGTCAAATATGCTACTGGAAAGCAACTGAGAACCAGATTTAGTATCGGTGCATGGAATGTAAGAAAGATGAAGGAAAGTGGAAAACTGCACACTATTGCTTGTAATTGACCTAAAGTTTAGACTAAAACAGTTAACGAAACCACCAACAGTTCTAAGATTTGACTATACAACTGTAAGTGATGAGTATAAAGTTGAGATTTCTAATCGTTTTGAATCTTTGCTTCAATGTGATGAGGAAAAACCACGAAATGAGCTATGGGAAGAGGGTAAGAGTATTATCCTTAGCGCTGCAAAGAGACATATTTCCAAACGAAGAAAAAAGAACTATCAATGGATCTCGAATGAAACCATTAATGAAGTAGAAAAACGGAGACAACTCAAAGCTAAAGGTTTGAATGATAGCGTAAACGTCACAGAATACAATAAACAAAATGCATTAGTCCAACGAATGATGAGAAGAGACAAAGAAAAATACATTAATGACCAATGCAAGCGCATTGAAGATAATTCCATTACAAATTCAATTAAAGATCTTTATCAAGGTGTTAAAAATTTAACAAATATATTCAAACCAACGATTGATACAATTAAAGATGAAACTGGTAAGATTCTTGGTGAAGCGGAAGAAGTGAAAGAAAGATGGGCTCGCTATAGTACAGATCTCTATAAGAAAAATCCAAATATTGTTGTCCCGCAGCACACATTTGTAGGGAACAATAAAGAGGAATTACCACCATTATACTCCGAAGTGGCTAAAGCAATTAACGAATTAAAAGCTAATAAAAGCCCAGGTTTTGATGATATTACAGCAGAGTTAGTAAAATGCGGAAACAAAACTGTTGTCAATTACTTTCTCAAACTTTGTACGTTGATTTGGGTAAAGAAACAATGGCCAGACGACTGGACTAAATCAGTAGTTATACCAATCCCGAAGAAAAGCGACACTTTACAGTGCTGGAACAACAGAACAATCGCACTCATAAGCCATTGCAGTAAAATTCTGCTGAAAATTATTGCTAGTAGAATGCAAACTATATTAAAAGAGGAAATTAGCGAAGAGCAAGCGGGTTTTTGATCTGGCATGGGCACTCGGGATCAGATTCTAAATCTAAAGATGGTAATAGAAGAGAACAGAGAATATGGTAAAAATATATATTTATGCTTTATAGACTACAGAAAAGCTTTTGATATGGTGTCACACGAATTACTCTGGAACGGAATGCTTGAAATGGGATTCTCTAGTAACATAGTTGATCTCATCAAGAGCCTATATACTGACCAAAGTTCATCTGTAAGAACAACACACGGATTAACTGTAGACTTTAGGATTGAACAAGGTGTGCGACAAGGATGTATCTTATCCCCACATTTATTTAACATATACTCTGAAGTAATTATCAGAAATGCCCTGGAGAGTTTTGAAGGTACAGTAAAGATTGTTGGACGGATTATAACAAATTTGAGATATGCAGATGACATTGTGTTAGTAGGTGGTAGTATGGAAGAGTTACAGGATATAGTAAATAGGGTCCATGAAGCTAGTAGCCAAGCGGGTCTATTCCTCAATACAAGTAAAACTAAGTTTATGAAGACCATTAGAGTTCCTGTACGAAATGAACAAGATAACATACTTGTTAAAGGGCAAGATATAGAAAATGTGAAAAACTTTGTTTATCTTGGAGCAATGATTACCGAAAATTATGACGATTCTAAAGAAATCAAGAGACGTATTGCTGTAGCAAAAAATGCAATGATTTCACTAGAAAAGGTTTGGAAAGACAGGGCAATTTCAATCACCACAAAGAAAAGATCCTTTGTCTTTAATATTTTTACTTATGGATCGGAATGCTGGGTTCTAAAAACAACTGACAAAAAGAAAATTAACTCCTTTGAGCTGTGGTGCTATCGACGCTTATTACGAATAAAGTGGACTGACAAAAAGACGAACGAATATGTTGTGGGTAAAATTGGAACTAGTGAAAGACTGCTTACTACCATCGTTAAACGAAAAATGGCTTTTGTCGGACATGTATTCAGAAAAGGTGACATTTGTACAGACTTACTAATTAGGGCCGTTTATGGAAAAAGAGGAAAAGGTAGACCAAAAACCAGATATAGTTACAGCATTCGAGAATTTGGTGGAAATTTGAGCTTTGCTGATTTATATCGATTAGCACAGAATAGAGAAGCATGGAGAGCAACGGCTTTTCAGCTAAATGAACTTCCCGTCTATTGATGATGATGATGCAGTTTGGTACCCTATTTGCAGAGAATGTTACAAGTAATGCTGAGATATAGCTTGAGACACTAAGAAATACACCGATAGAATTCTTATTGCAGCTGCTCTTGAAATGGCCTCGCAGCTAACTCCATTTCCTCTTCTAGCTAACAGCTCCTCAGTGCCCTTCTTCTTTCGGTTATGGCTATTTATAATATTATCTATGGGCTTCTGCTCTCTTTTTCCTTCCTATGTGCACCTTCAAATTGCTGTGCTAGGTGGCCAAGGAGCCCCAGCCCCTGCTAGGCCGCTACTAGGTACAAAATATGGCAGAATTTGTCGAATCATACAAATATAGTGATGAACTTACCGAATGGAAAGTTGTAGATTCTATAAAATGGTACGAAAATATTGCAGAATTTGTTAAAGGGAGGGAAAGCATTGAGGGTGTTACACCCCCTAAGCCAACCAATATCTCCATCTATGGTCTCTTCTGAATCCATGCCAATTAACAGAGAAGAGACATAGACTACCCCAATTAGAAAACGTAGCAGTACCGCAATCTCAAATATTTTTGCACAGAAGTCTGCTTCACAACATAATTTTTCAGGGGTGGGTTGTAATTTCAGAGATTTCCAGGGTATTTTTCCAGGGACAAAGAAGATCCAAGGTTTTTCAGGGTCTTCCAGGCTTTTCAGGATTTGTTGGCAACCTTGGCTGATGATTATAACGATTATGACAGTATTGCTAGACCTTGATGTAAGTTCAGTAGGCAGCAGTCTTGAGGAGGAATCACAAATAGGAACCAGCAGTTGCTCTATAGGGAGTGGGGCATTGTGGTGAATGTCCAAAATTCATTATTTAATCAATTTTCTAACACATCCTAATTCGATGTGAAAATGAAAGGGATAGGGTGAGGAAACTCTATCAAGGTGTAATTCTCTATCACATTATATCAATACTCCCTATCACGCATTCATTACACATTTATACTGCCCGAATATTTACTGAAGTAGTATGATAGTTGATTCCTTGCAGTAAAAGGGGAAGTCCGATCAAAGTGTGTTCTTATCGAAGGGTGTGGCATTCAACTTCCTGTCTACCCAGTGTACGATGTTTGAAACTACTCTTAGTGTAAAAAATGTAAAGAGCTACTCCTGATATGGTGACACAGAACAGGAACAGCAAATTTTTTTCCGTGGCGCACATCCTTACTCCAATACACAAATATACTTTTCCATGGCACAAGTCTCCATTTCCACCATAGAATACTTCTTCTCCACAGCACAAATCTCCTATTCCTAGGTGAAGTTCTACATTTCTATAGGCAAATGATGCACTTCTACACTTCAGATATCACCATGTTTCTCCCAAGACGCATGCATGCACTTAGGCCCAAAAATCTCGACTGTGGCGTTAGCTTTTCCATCGGCATGGAGGAGTACATATAACCTAAACTATACTTTTAGGCGTACTGGCGCAATACAATGTATATATCGGCACACAGTTCTTTTGATCTTTGTAGCTCAGGTGTAGGACAACCTTCTTTGTCGGCGTTCACCTGAGGAACTGCTTGCGCACTTTTTGCGTGAGTTCTATATGAAATACACCCCACTGTTTCTCCTATATATAATGTATTACTATGTTTGTTGACATCTTAATTCTGGTAGAAACTTTGCATCGATAGAGCAAAACTTGATGTAAAAGTAATATCATATCTTCAATACATAAAACTATATGTCATAATAGAGTTTGGGCTCTCCATTGCACACTTTGTTATAGTTATAAAGTTCATAAGAATATTGAAGCCTGAAAATGCTGAAATTTAAGACTAATTTTGGAATACAGTAAAGCTCCAGCTTCATTTAGGCATTGAATGTTTGTGTATTCAAGTCATGATACATTATTCAGATATATTTTGTTGCAGTTTGATATAATATTTATTCCTCTATCTTCCCTTGCTTTTTTGTGATTGAGTACCTATTCTTTTGATTTTCAGGCAAAGTTGCACTCTTAGTACTTGAATGTAATTGATAAACATTTTACCCTTAAAGTCCAAAGTAGTTAAGAATATTGAGCCTCAGTGAAAAATTAGGCATTCATATGAAAGAGTGTATTCTTAACTTATTTCTAAATGTATGTTATTCAGAGCCTTGGTAGTCGTATAAACTTTGAATTAAAGTAAAATAGAGCATTACAGAAATTATCCAATGGTGCGAAAATTTGGGTGTGTAAAACTCCCAGCATTCTCTATCATAGGTTTCATACAATCAGGAAAAGTCAGAAAAAGGCATAGTGTTAAGGGCTGTTCGGAAAGTCATGAAAAGTCAGGAGATTTTGCTAAAACTTGAAGAAAGTCAGGAAATTTTATCATTCAAATGAATTCTGTGATGCCCAATTGTGGATTTAAATGGATGTCCAACGTTCATTGGTCTAGTTTAAAGCAGAAACATGTAGTCTGACATGCAAATATACAATCTGTAATTCCAAAATGTCATTTCATAAAGTGAGAGTGAAATTCAACCATGTAGAATGCGAATCCGGACTGCAAATGCCACCTTACATGCATTGCTCTGAGGTTCAGATATGAATTATCTCGTATGTAGCTGCAGGTTGCAAGTACTCTAGAGAGTATAGGGGTGTGACCCCCTAACAGAACATAGAGAAATTTCTAGGGCAATTGCGTCCCCTTTGCAAGGTTGCAATGATGCGAAAGAATCCTCCAGAATATACATTCCAGAATATGTTCATACCACAGAAAGTAGACCAAAGAATACACCAATTTTAATCGCATTTTGCAGAGGGTGTTTTCTGGAAATCTTGAGAGCGTGTATCCCCATCTTCTCTCTTCCCTGTTTCATACTACGGTGCTTGAAGTTAGGGCTCACAATTGCCGTACCCTCCACTTTTGGACTTCATAAGTTAGTTGAAATTGGTCATTATTATCAGATTGAGTATCCTTCAGTTGGCGTAATGTATGATTATTATTCGTGTACTACAGACTGAATTTTTTCCGTAGCAAAGGCTGGATTTCCTGTTATAATTCTTACAGTCACGTGTCTTTGTAAGCTTGTTACCATGGAGATAAGAAATTTTGATCATTGAGATAAAAATATTTTACCCTTAGATTGAATACATTTCAACCTCAGATTGAATACATATTTCAACATTGAATTGAATACATTTTAGAAAACATTGAATACATTTCACTTTATTGAACATGTATTTAAAGGATTGGATATTGCTACATTTGGCCAGCCAATTTCCAGCATATTTAGGAACAATCTTTTGTAATTTCGGACAAACAAATTTTTGGATACATCCTCCAGTGTCTCCAATTGAAGGGTTATTCATATCACCCGATTTTTAATAGAAGAGGGTAGCCATGTCGGCAAGATTTCAATAAGAAGGTGCTAATGGAAGGGTTTATGCATGTCGGCAGCTTTTCAATAGAACGATGGTGCAAAGAGAAAGTGGTTCATGATGGTAAATTGCTGTGTTAAGCGGTAATTTAAATTTATGATTGTTCTGACCATGATTGATTTGTAAAATTTACTATACAGGGGGTGTTAATAAGCAATGGGGGAAGGTAAATTCTTCCAAAATTAATAGATAGAGTGCCCAACCATTAGAGACATTAGAGCACTCGCCAATCTTTTCAGTAACGAAACCAAATTCACTAGGTTGAAATCAGGCCAATTATCAACATACAAACTAATGGAAAAATTTTCCTAGCAGGCATAATAATGCCTTCCCAGTTCTTTGTGAACACAGGACAACTTGCCAAATTGTACAGAATTGTTAGTTATAAAATATTCCAAATAGTTTTTGTTGTCAACAAATCGGAGCAAATTATTCATAAGGGGTGCTTTTCAGGTGTTTCGGTGGCAAAAAATGTATATAAAGTGGCATTGCCTAATTTCCGGTGTGATGGTCGAAACGGAAATGGTCTATAGTTTCAGATGTATACATGACTAGTTATTACATTCCCGTACTCATACACAAAACTTCTAATGTGCAAGCGGAATGTTTTGAAATAACTTAAAGTTTATACCAATTGACGAATTCAAGTGAGGTTGAGCAGCAATGAAGAGAAAGCAGAAATGCGATAGTGACAAAAAGAATTAAGAATAAGAAGAAAGCGTGGAACACAGCTGCCTCTGCACCAGAGTAGAAATCGCTGCTTTGCATTGTTGGCAATCAGAAAGCTGGAAACTCAGCTGCGTATTCGAATCTTAAAGAAAAAACTATCTCAGCTGAACCACCTTACGAGTCAGTGCATTGCCTAGCCGACAAGCAACATGAAATAGATGATGATCAACTTAAGGAATTCAGTATTAAGAATGAAAGGGTTTGGTACAGAAGTAAAAAATGTAGAATTAGCTGTTTACTTTTATCAGAAAGTTGTCTTAAAGTAAAAACTAAAAGTAAAGATAAAAATCAACAGCAATTGATGATTTGCTCTGTATGTAAAGAATATGAGAATCAAGTGACACAATTTTCTGTCAGTTGAGGTCTTCCTATGGCCTCAGTGATTCGAGTTGATGGAAAAGAGCGATTGAAATTTGTCATAGACCATTTCATATCAAGGGCATACGAAGAAGCTAAAAGATTAAATACACATGATGAGCTGTGGTAAAATAAGTCCTTTGAGTATCTATGGATACGAATGTTTGAAAAGTCCTGAAAATTACTCTCAAGTTTCTTCTCAGGTTGGTAGTGGATGAATACAACGACTATAGAGCAGAGACACTGAGTGCAAGAAGCTGGTCATTACGCTCACTTTTTCATGAGCACAGCAACAACTTGATTAACATTTTTGAATCGAAAGGATGGGATGCCGATTTTGTATTATTTGAGAAAACAAACTTATATCATTATAGAGACCCAGTGACATATGCTGAAATGAGAGGCATTGTTGCTAAATTGCAAATGGAGAAGGCGACGAGGGATTTAAAGAATTGCCTGTGCTTCTCAGTTCAAATCGATGGCATTGCTGATAGAAAACAAATTGATTCAAAGTTTGTTACAGCAAGATTCATCCCAAGCAATGAAATTTCAGTCCAAACTCTCTTTCTTAGAATTTCAAGCAGTGATACGGGAGGTGCAGAAGGATTGCTAGATTCAGTTCTAAATTTTCACACTCCCACTCGCTATAAAAACACAACTATCCAACAAAATGTAAATAATACCAGCACGTTAATAAGGGGCACGCTCCAATACTTGAGATACGTTGCATTAGATGCTGATCTTGTACCCTGGTTTACTTATCTACAAAGAAACCTTTCATCATTCCCTCTTGCCCATCCTAAATATTACTTTCAGATTTCCAAGACTTCACTTCCTCTTTTTCACTTCTTCTGACCATGCCCTGCTACAAGCACACCTTATTGTGCCATGCCCTTGTGAGGTAGTCACAATTTCTGCTGGATCCACCCCTGGTTGTCCATAGTTGGCACAGATTTTGTAACTATCGCAGGGCAATATCCAGTATTTGAATGAAAGTACCGATGACTTTTATTTAAGTTTCAAACAGGAAGCTAGCCTCATTCTATTTTGAATGATAGCGCCCTTTGCCAAGACGACTCGTTTTGGAATACAGGAATTCATAATGATGTAGAAGCGCGGAAGGCGCTAGCATTTTAACTCGTTGATTCAGAGGGAAGCAAGGTGGTCATTTTAGAAAGTGGTAAGAGGGACTATTGCCAGTGCTGGGCCCTTATAATTTAGAGAAAAAGTAAAGGTCAATTTCATAAAAATCCTCTCTCTTCCCTGCAGAAACTGAAGACCGTACTTCTGCAATCTGAATTGGATCAGGTGTATAAGGCACTGCTTGACAGTCATCTGAGGTACAGTGATGAACTATGGGGCGATTTGTCTAGCACAAAGCTTGATCATCTTCAGCGTTTACAGAACAGAGCAGGCATGCTTATCGAAGGCTCAAGAGTAAAGGATGGTTGGTGTTGCAATTGGCTTTGCGTCTCAAATTTGATAAGTAGTTCTGATCTACAAACTAATAACTGGTCTCTGCCCCGATAGCCTAAAAGGAAAACTTGTTACTAGATCCCAAATATCTAACAATTCAACAAGAAATTACATGCACCTTGACATTCCAAGACAAAATCTAGACTACTCCAAAAGGGATTGTTTCCATTGTGAAATAACATTGGTAGATATTGCTGTTCTTCCTTGGGATTGTGCTTTGGGAAAGGATGCTAACTGTGCAGAAATTCTCTTCATTTCTTTCTGAAACAGGCAATCTTCGGATTAATTGTTATATATAATGGGATGTCGTTCAATATCTGTGCAGTTAAAAACTTTTCCTTCACTTTTCTTTGCATTTGTACTTAATAGCTGAATGGGATTTCTGGAAATGAAATGAAATGAACTATATAAACCACATAATAAGGGACTACTCATTATTTAAAGAGGGGTTGGTATCAAAGAGAAATGATTTCCTGCCCAACAAATCATCTTGGCCAACTTTGAAATTGTATTAAATGTATTTCAACAACATTCCTCTGTCAGCAATTTCTTTAACCCACCACAATTTTTATTTGGTATAAATCCCTCTGTAAATGATGAAAAATCTTTAATGCGTTACTTTTATGCCTAGCAACAGCTTTGACAGCGGAGAAATTGCTCGTAAATATAACTAGAGGCATGAGCTTTAGGTGAACTCTCACGAACAACAGAAGAACCCGCTCATGTCTGTCATGCGAGTGGCAAATGTCACCCGTGAGCAACAGGCTGTCAAAATCTTTGCTACCCCTGGGAATTTTGCGATCGCTTATTGCTGCTTTATCTTTGTAGCTAAGGAGAAATCTCATGACACTTGATTGAGCTCAAACTTGGTCTGCGTATAATACTAGAAACTTTCGCACAATTTTAGCAACACGTCAATGAGAAGACAAAACGTGGGAACAAGCCATTTTTCTCTTTAGCTCTGTTTACAGCACTGTCCAATGCTGTCAAAACATTCTTTTCATTGATAAGAATAGCAGAACGTCGTCAGAGGAATTACTGTAGCAAGGGAAATTGAAGTCGTTCTTAATAACTTCATTGTCTTGTAACAAAATGTTGCAGAATACTACTTGAACATGTAAGAAACTTTCCACGGCAACCATCTTTAAAAGTACTTGCAACGTAACGACAAGTACACATTGAAATTCCATGCAAAACTTAACGAAATCAGCCCTTACTTGTCTCTAAATTATAAGGGCTCAGTACTGGCGACAGCCCTTTTTTCAACTGTTAGAACTGGCCACAAAAACAAAGCACCTTGGGCGCTTCTATATCATTGTCATTAATGCATGAATCCCCTAGTTACTAATCTAGCTCTAAAGCATTTTAGTGTCCCAAGGACATTTGGCAACTATGGTATGTGAGGGGTGATGAATTAGAGGACTTCACAACTGCACTAGTAGCCTCTCATTCTGTTGTAGACCCAGTGTGATGGTTCAGAAAGCACAATACGATTTACTTTACCGTAGGTAGTCTTCTTCCCTTGATTTCATTTTCGACAAGAACTGGTGTTGTACCCAGAAGATGTACCTGGGCTACTTCTCCCTTGATGAAGGCTTGATGTTTATCTCTTCCTTTCTATTGCTGACTACCCTGTGGAGTGACTTCGAACACAAACTTAGTATGACACATAAATGGTTATGTGTCATTATTTACAAATATCTTCAAGTTGCCCTAGATACTTTTTGCAAATAATACGGCTTATTTGAATATAACTTTGACTATCGGAAAGTGGCATGTTTATGGCACTTTGCTTTCAGAAGCAATAACCTGCAACAAATTGCCAAGATGAGACTTCCAAGGGTGGCTGCTGTTAGATAGGGAGGGCTTTAGACGGCCACATTGTGGTCTCATCAAATTCAATTCAGAACTGAATTTGAGTTAAATGTGGCAGAATTTGCCGAGCTTAATTCACAAGTGTAACGTAAAAATGGCATGGCTTTATACAGCGGAATTTTTGTTGCCTTCAAATGCAAGTTCCAGATATTCTTTTCTCTGGTCTGTCACATATTCAAGCTAAAGGCAACGTTGTCCACGTGCAAGCTACGTTCCATGTACGTATCATGGTACATGTTTGCCTCGTTCTTGTATTTGCAGTGATAACATTTTCTTGTTTATGAAAATGGTGGACTTCAGTGAGAATGACTGGGCAAGACAATTCCACAGCTCTAATGAGTACTGCATGCAATATCCGAAAAGACACGCAAACAAGCTATTTTTCATTAAAATGGTCTCATTAGCACTATGATTAGCACCACTATTTAGGTCCTTGATTTTCGAAGGTCTATTTGTCTTTCGTCTTAATAAAACATGAACGCAATTCTCAATTCTTGATTCACGAAAGCCATGCTGGTTTTTCTGCTGCATTTTGGTCAGACGTAATGAGTTGAATTCGACTCAACCAAAGTGCGGCCGTCTAAAGCCATTATTACTAGTATTGCATTGTATTGCATGAGAAACCTATAATTAATTCTTTTCCTGTCTTGTAGGTAGTGCCTCTGTAAGTATTTAACAAGATTCTCTTTAAAGCAGTCATTTCTTCTAAAACTCCTCAAATAACTCGGGAGAAAAAGGTCTTTAGCTCCCAACAGGGGGTTGTCAAGCTCAGATGGAGGATTAATAGCATCCTTAGTCCCTTCTACAGCAACCACTGCCAGCAAAATTTGTTCATGTTGCATAAATCCTCCCAATAGCAATATTTCCATCTATCCTGAACAGTTTGCTTTCAACATAACAACAATAATGCTTATTTCCGAAAAGGATAAATAATTTGTTGACAGACCCATAATATGTTTTTGACTCTGTTGGGAGATACCTACGAAGCAAACTTCTTTATCACCCAATCTCCATCCTAGGTCGATTTGCACGGGAGATGTACTACCCCAGTGACAATTTTGTCATAAAAAGGCCCTGTTATGATGCCAAACAGATTGACAGATCCGTAATCCGTCTTTACGATCAGTCTTGTCGCTGCCGTGATTAGATGAATGCAGAGGAATGTTATTTACAAACAAGGGTCGAAGTATTTTGAGTCTGCCGCCAACAACATATGTGGTAATGGAACACACCAAGATGGATTTGTATCAAGGCGGGTAAAGATCAAGATATGACAAATGTAATCGATAAAATGAATAACTTCGGAATGATATCCAAGATCATATCGCTCACATTCACAAAGCGTATTGGTACAAAGAAATAGATAAACGATTTTTCTAGTTACTTTCAGTATTATTAGGGATCATTCATTCAGTTGATGCCAAGATATATCTAAATATACGGAGTATGGATGGCAAGGTATGGAGGGTGACAAGTACTCAGCAGTAACAACAACTTGGACAATTATACAAGAAGCATCTAAGACCTGCCACGAATGGGTATAATGTAGCTGCAAGATGCAGTCTTCATCTAAATGCAAACGAAAGCAGTTTGAATGGGAGTTTATCAAATTGTGTCAATGAAGTGGACAGTGTGTTGAATCAGTAATACAAAAATTTGCTCTCAACTGTTCTATGAAATGAAGTGAGATTCAATAAGAGGATTGCAAGCACTGAGCAGTGAAAGGTAAAAAAATTGGGACTTACTTGTCTTGATGTATTTTGCATCACGTTACACGGACCAGATTGTCTATAACTACCAAAATTCAAAGGTATGGGGCCACCATATCGGTGTCGCACCTATTTTTTTCAGGCCAGGAGCTGAGCCTCCTATTCTAACAGTAGAAAATGGGGTGATTTTCGTCTTGATTTAAAACGAATCATACAACAAGAATTCGAATGTATGTAAATTCCAAACTTTGTTGACATAAACTACTACATTTGTCCCCAAGCAATGTTATAAATTTTAAGGTTAGAGGCTAAATCCCCTGTCCTAAAAATAGAAAACAAAGTAACTTATAGCATTCCTCAAGGAATGTTATTTATGTTAAGTTTAGAGGCTAAATCCAATATTTTAAAAATAGAAAATAAAGTAACTTATAGCCTGGGTTTGTGGTCTAGCAAATAAGCATCAGACTGTCTGTAAATTCCAAATTTCATTGACCTGGACATATAAAGTTGGCCTCAAATCGATATTATATGTTTGAGGTCTATGGTGGATCCCCTTGTTCTAAAAATAGATGAGACGGGTTATTTTTCGGCCTGATTTACAATGTATTGAATAATACGCATCAGAATGTATGTAAACACCAAACATTATTACTTGAATTCCAAATCAAGCTATAAGTTAGAGGTCTGGGAATGAGTCCCTTGCTCTAAAAATAGCTTATGGAGTGTTTTTCAGTTTGAGTCTCCTTTCATCGATTTTTACGCCTCAAACTTTACATGATGTAAACATTTCATGCTAATATCAAATGTTGCACGATCTTTATGTCTTTTTGCCTTAATAGACCATACTAAAGGCCATTTTATGCCAAAGCAAAAACCTCATCCAAAGGTTCTGGAATTTGCATTATACATAGGCAGCAATGCTCTGGTGCGCGGGTCACCATTATTTTTTGGCTTTGGCACCAATTCGCTATACAACAATCTTGCTGGAGGCAGAATCAAGGCTGTAATTTACGACTTTCAATGGATTGTGTACAAGATATTGCACAACATATTGATCACTACCCACTGAACATTTTATTGAGGGCATTTGTGATAGGTATGCTTCGAGACTCTGTTGTTTATTACGATTTGTGGTTTGAGAGAAGAATTTTTGCACTGCTATATGACGACATTAGCCATGCAACCTTTGTAAGGTATGGAAGAAACCAGAGGAGATAGAGGTGTGGGCACTTGTCCCTGGAAAATATTTTAGGAGCATGCCCTCTAGAACTTCGGAAAAATTCTCCTTTTAGAAACCGATTATGTCTTGGTTTGTTCATTAAAATGTATATGGAGAAGCAAAAACTGATCCCTCAAACGCTGACCCTTCATGTAAATTTTGAGACTTAGAGCTAGGAAGGGAAAAGCTCCACAAACCTCTATTTTCGGAAGTTGAATGCGTTTGTGTCAATCAACATCAAGAGAACAGAAACCTCTCGATGGATGTATCCAGCATGGGTTGCATAGAATGCAGTAAGTGCTCTTTCATTGTGTTACAACGCTTTCAAAACAGAGAATGCTGCTACAGATGATGCTATTGGAAATAAAGCAACACTTTTTTGAGAAGAGCCAAATATTGCTTGTGCATAGCCCTGGCAGTGGATGTTTGTCACCACAGGAAATGAAGATACATACTATGAAGTGTAAATAGATACTATCTTTTTACTCTTTTTGTCTTCCGCAGTATTTTGACAAAGTAGAAAATTAAAACATTATTTCCAAGCACTTTATTTTGCTTTGCATTTCATAACGTGTTTCTTGGCATTTACTAGACATTACCCAAGTTTTTGATGCGTAGGTGGGTGTCAAAGCCCGCATACTTCTCGATGTTAATGTCTCTGGCTAGATACTGACAACACAAAGTCCTATTTTTAAAGAACTAATCAGTTTAGGGTCTACAATGGCAGACATAAACTTGGCTGGAGAAAAAAGACCAAAAAATGTAAAGTAAGCATTAGCACTTTGTAAAAACAGCATAGTACCTCAAAATTAGATGTATTTTTCCGTAAGCACTGGGGCCAGATTAGGTGGTCGCTTTGGCCGGGTCTCACCCCAAGGCTGAAGGTTGATGAAGTCTGGTCTATGGTGTTTATAGCAGGTTGGTCAAATGATCTCAGCCTTTCACTCGATGTCACACAAATCTCTGATACAGCTTTGCATGAGATGGATTCATTCTAACTAGAATTTGCTTTAGCGATGATGATCAGCAAACTAATCTCCTTCACCAGAATTTCTCATTTCTGACCTGGATCCAGTACTGTGGAGGAGGGGTGGAACAGCCCTACCCCAAGCTGTGAATTGAGGGGGCACAGCTCCACATAGGTAGTAAACTTCATGGAAGTAAAAGGCCATTGTAGATGAAATTTTTCCATTTGGAAAGAAAATGCTTAGTATTAACATAGCTCTCTTACTTGAAGTCTCTAACTGCTTCTTATACAATAATGTGAGTGAAGTTCTTAGTTTCTTATAAAATAGGGGTACTATAGGCACCCTTTTGGTTACCAATCTATTTCTAAACATCTGTCAAAACTCTCCTTTCTGTTCTGCAAAGCAGCTTGCTACCAAATGGAAATATTCTTCAACTATTTCAGCAGCATGAATAACTATAAACGCTATTAACAGAGACATAGAATCGAGCCATAATCATGTCACTACAACTTCTACAAATTTCAAATTATCAGAACTAGATTGTTTTAAACATATCCTACGAATTAAGGAGTTTGAAATGCTTAGCTTGAAGGTTAATGTCAACAGGTTTATGAAAAGAAGTAAAAACTGGCATTATGGGAGTAGGAAACACTCTCCTTGCTTACAAATTCCTACGTTAGCAATAATCCAATTTCTACTTCAATTCTAAAGGAATCCGTAAATCATTTTCAGCGAAAATGAAGTAATAATAACAGCAATTCAAGATAGCGTATAGCTACTGCAAGATAAGCATTCTAAATATTTGGTGATTATTATAAACAGTTGAATAAAGAGGACAGAATGTCTTCTTGTATTTTAATGTAAAACCACAACTGAGATCAACTACACATAAATTATAAGGTTATCATATTATGCTTTGGCCATATACTGTAATTATAAAAATTATTAGGCTAAGAACAGGTTTGATCTTTCTATCACAAATTTTGTAATAATGAATCGTTGCTGTCTGGATGATAGCACGCCCTTACAGTATTCTATATGGCTCTTCAACCACACCATCCCCGTTACTTATAGTGTACTAGAAACAATTCTTATTGCAGTCAATGGGTTCCTAGCTACAACTGACATCAGTAACAAGCAACTTAACCATTAGAATAGTGGTTAGGAACGATTCAGTTTTCTAATTGCCTAATATTTCTGGAAGCCTACCATTGCCACAACAGTTCCCATCGCTAAAATATCTAGCTACAAGTCGACTGCAATACCTTGCCCAGTAATGGGACCGACTGTGGAAATTATAGAGCCCCTTCTATAGTTATAAAAAGGTAAAGGTATTCCCGTATCCTTTCGTACATTGGGGGGTGCCTGTTAGAGAGTACACTTATCCTGAGCCATCGGCATTGAGGTAGGGTGGCCAGTTCCTTTCCTCGTTGCCTTTATCTCCCCAGTGTTGCCACCAGGTACCCATTCGCTGTTGGGTAAACTAGGTAAAATTAGTGAAGTTGAAGTTTACTATTACATATGAAAGCAATTAAGAATTACACTCACCAATGTCTTTGTCTGTGTATGGCTCTAGAAACGAAAATATCGTATGTCAACTTATAGCATCATCAGACAATTTCAATTCTATTGCCAGAACTTCTAGATAATCAGCTACAATAATCAACTACTAATAACTAATTTTGAAATTACATACGAGCAAGCGATCTACATACCTTATTGGCCCTTTTACACCAGCCTTGATTACACGCCATCCCTTACATGCCGGTCCTTCTAACGCCAGACAAGAACTTTAGTCTAACGCCACTCAGGGCCACATTTTTCACCATTGAAAAATGTAGGATATCGAAAATTGATAAGGGCATTATGTACGATCTACATACTGCATCTATGTTTTGTCATCACTAGTTCTACCTACAAGATGCGTGATGGCCCATTCCCTCATACAATTTAAAGAACTCAAAAAGATTGGATTTCTGACAGAGTACAAAGTCCTAAACCTAATCTTCTGCCATATAAAGTTCACCCATTATTGATTAGCTCCTTCGTTGGTCTATCACTAGTGCATTGAATCATCCCCATTAGTTTTTTATCACATGGCATCCAATTGCATGCAATATTAATACTTTTTTCGACAGCTTCTGGCTTTTGCTTTGTAAATATACGACCTCTTGCAAACCATCTTAGCAGAATGGATCACTGTCTTTAACAAATTTAAGTGATGATGACGATGATCATTTGCCAACATATTGCTATAAAACTGTCCCATCCTATGATGAAAATATGGTTCTAAACCAATCTACTCTCAGGTCCTTATTACAAGCAAGGTCTTAAAACATAGAAGATTAGAATATTGTTTCAAAAACTAATACACCTGGAGTCATATAGGCCGGTGGGGAATTGCCAGATAGAAGGTCTGTCATGTGTTAAGTAATAAAATACCATGTTTTGTTTAAGTACATTCTAAGGCACCAACCAGACAAAATAGCAATAAAAGTTAGTAGATCATGTGATACAATAACTAGTAAGAACACTCAAAACGTGAATGCAATGGCATGGTATCTTTTCGAAAATGTAAGAGATAACAGTACGTTCTGACACTAGGGAGGTTTAGATCCACTGCGAGTATGAGTACGAGTTAACCCCCCGCGTAGCTCAACACTCGAACTCGTACTCGCACTGCTACTTCCTGTGTTAAGATATCTCTGCCTTCAAAGCAATCCAGAGATCTATTGAAATCATTAGATCTGTGTCTATATGCAGATAATTTAGAGACTGGTAAGATACTATGTGGTCCTATCGTCCATTGAAGATCAACAGGAAGCTAGTGCTATATCCCCCGAAAGACAGCGCCTACTTTTTCTAAACTTTCGCTACCATGAGTGAAAATGAATCGCTATCCGAAATTCGCTTGAACATGAATAGCATTCCGGGTAGCGAGAATGCTGTTGAATTATTCTTGTATTGACTTAAGAACTTAAGTCCTTCTTTTAACCATGGAATATACGCTCAGTGGCGGATCCAGACCAGGGCTACCAGGGCTTGAGCACTGGTCAGATTTTCCATCCTTAATAGCTGGCTGAAGTAAAATGGGAATTATTAAAAGCAGTCACCAGTATTAACTCCTCATGGACAAAGCTAATAAAGCCCTATCGCTGCTTGGTTCAGTCTTTCTCAGAATAACCACCTCTAAGATACCAGGTGTCTTTTGCGGACGCAGAATGAAGTATTATCCAATCAGTTATCACATTGGGAATCACCAGTTATCAAATCTCGTCAAATCACTATTCAGCTTTTCTATCACATGCTGCATTCCTTCCGAGCCCTGGTCAGTCTGTAATATACAGAGGCTCAACTACCCTGGATCCAATCAGATCTCTCTATTTTGTAAACAATTTTAGGACGAGCCCTGGTCAGATGTAAATATTCTCTTTCATCCAATGAAACATCGCCCTGACCAGGGCTCAATTTCTCTTAGCCAATCACAGTACTCCATGACTAGGGCTCGACTATGTCAACATGAGCACTACACGTGATATTGTTGATGTTGAAACAGCGCCCTCGTGGCAAGAAAGACGGTAGTTTTTGAGTGCTTTACGTGAGAATGGGCAATTACTTTGAGGTACCAGAAATGTCTGAATCGGTTGGAGACATCCATGATGCTAATTCTCAGAGCTGCAGTTCCCTGACTGTCAAGAAACCACATGCCCTAGTACAACACCAGTGAGGTAAGTCGCGTCTATTATTTGGATAATATTACGGCCATTTGACTAAATACCTAGGAGCCCTATGGTAAAGGGGGCAAGTGCCCCTCCCACGTTGCATAAAACTGTTGATAAGGTCCCCCTTTGCAGCTTATAGATTTATCTCTTTTGTTTGCGAGGGTGCCCCTTGCATCTGAACTCAATATTTTGAATGCTTCCGAATTCCTACTTCCGCCTAACACTATTTCCGTTGTCAACTGTATTGCAGGTGCTGCATTTCAGTGAGTCAAGTTTATCAAGCCTCACACTTAATGCCACACCCATGTCGGAAATACCCCAACCTTGCGAGTTTCAACAGATTGAGAGAATCGTGTGCGGTTTTAACCTGTTTATGAATTCAACATCAACGAAACAAAACGAGCGAACAGCGTGCTTGATTGCTTCTTTACTGAAGTCTAGAATATCGAGTTTCAACTCAATAATAAAAGTCGGACCAACTGGCCCTTTTTGTTAATAGTTCTGAGATATTTTCCACACCCATATAGCCACGCCCAAGAGCTTTTTGTTGAGCCCTGGTCAGATTTCTCTCTGGATCCGCCCCTGTATACGCTCAATGGAAGCATCACCGTTTAGTCGCTATCAATGTCTAGGCCCTCTCCAGAAGTTAATTATGACCGGGTGGTTCCACGACAACTTATCGTAAATAAGCCTTTATATTGTGCTTCTTTTCCAAAACAAAAGGTTGCCTCTGCATGTCTGCCTTTTATCAAGGCAGTTGCTTATGAACTGCAAATTTATTTTGGTTAATATTATCAATTCCAAACCGCTCTGTTCAGTTCGAGATTTGTTGTGAAGGTCGCACTGGACGGCTCTCCGAGTACGAGTTTCAGGGTGATTCTCTCTCAATATGCGTAAATCAGTTGCGCAGTTGAAAACTTGTACTTGTTTTTTGGTGTTGTCGTACTCACACTGAATCTGATCCTCCCTAGTATTGACATGAGCGAGAACAAATCAACTTTCTAAAATTAATAAAAGTTGTGAAGGTCACTAAGTTCAATCTGAATGGTAAAAGTCTGAAAAATTCATAAGCTTCCTCAGGAGAGTCTTAATCACACGAGAGTAATCAAGCAAGCAATTTAAACGATAAATATTATTTTATATAGTCATTAACTTGAAGAAGAAATGAATTGTTTGTACCAGAAATATATCATCGAACGACAAATCTCAACATTTGACAATGAAAATATACAGAAAATTGCCTTTCCTTCCAAAGCATGATCTCTGCTTTTCAAATCCAAGTAAAATAAAGAACAGCTTTGTTAAGAAATTTAAAAGGGAGATATTGGCAGGTTTCATTCATTATGGGTATTGAAATCTGGACTAATTTGGGACAAAAATATTTCATTGATGTCAAAATTTGTGCTTCAGTGTTCCATTGCTGTTTGTTGATATAATGCTCCATTTAAAAGTAATATTGTTTAATTTCTTGTCTTAGCACAAACAATGCTCACTTCTTAAGAATGAAGCAATCATGAGAAACAGACAAGCTCAACTTATAGACAAAATGAAAAATTACAAAATGCAGGCCATTTCTCTCCTATGATATTCTTGTCTGCGGATGGAAAGTCTTATAATGAGGCGATTGCATCCCAAATTCAGGCTACCATGTAATCTAAGTCATTGCATTTGCGTCATAAATTCCTGAGCACTTTAGCAGGAACCTGCATCAAATATCTTCAACCAAAATTTTCTCAAACACACTCTAGGCCTAATGGCCCTGCTGCATAAATGTGTCTAACCCCTATTTTAACTTCCCTATCGACAGATGACAGAACATGAGTTGCTTTGTTGTTCTATTTGCATGGTCGCCAATGAATTCCTTATCGTACACAGCCATGCGTAACTTCAGTTAGGAAACTGGTTGGAATACTCTGTCAATTATAGTTATGACGATGATTATAGGGGGATGGTGGCTTACTCTTGAAATCGTGTCCTTTAAAACGCCGGAAAACATTTTGAAAAATTAGAAGCAGAAAGGAATGGCTAAGCTGTCTTCACCATATTTCTGTGGTATGCCAATGAGAGACGAAAAAAGATCAAATACCAGGATACCAAAGAAGAGACAACGTCAGGATCATAGAGAATGAAAGACTAGAGAGCTCGCTAGGTCACGTGATAGTGGTCAACACAATAAATTCAAACTGGTAGCGTAGCTAGACAAAGATCACATAGAAACTACGTTTGCATAACAAAAGTTTAACAAATGTTTGAAACATGATTAATGGGAATGTATATTGGAAATAGATAATTATCTCCGTTATATTAATCTCTTGCACTGTGTACCATTGCCCACGTAGATTGCCATAAACATCAGGAACAAATGAAATCCAGATTTTTGTCTCATTCCACCAGTTACTGCCTAACTCATACAAGGTTGAACAAGTCAAGGTTGAGGGAATAAGTTGATAGAGCTTTATCGTTTGGTTATATTGATGATTACTGGGTGATTATTTGATGAACAAGGCATGTACTATAAGGCCGGTGCAAGGACGTTGGTGAGCTGTGTCTCTGTTGTAACATCCATCCCCTATATACCCTATATATATATATATATATTTAAAATTTATATAGAAAATTATTGATTTTGTCACAAAAGCATATTGGCTTTGGTGCATCAGAACAGCCCATTTTTGCGATCACAGACAGGTAATTGTCCAAAAGTAAGTCTGCTTTTGAGTATGCTGTTACATATATAGTTCTTGAAGGCTTCTGGAAATGGCTTACAGCAAGAATCAAAGAGATAATGGTTTGAATAATACTCCCAATCCATGGCAGCTTAAGTGGAGTTTTAGAGCATTGTCGCACAATAACAGCATAGAAGTATTAAAACAATGCAAACTGCATTATAGAGAATATAAATTCTCCTCAGAAGTGTTCATTCTGTGTTGATGATAACCTGAGAGCTATTTTGGATTCAAATGCCATCTTGAAGGGTGATGACCTGTTGCTCACAAATGGCTTGATAGTACACTCATAAAAAGAACCTAAGCTTCTATAATCTGCTGTATCACTTTATCAACTAGTTGATAGATATCACAACATTTAGCTCTCTGCATTAATATTCAAATTCTAGTGAAAGCTTTCTTTGAAACAAATAATCTGCATTCTGTTACTGGCACAACGCTCCATTGAAAGCCATATTCTTGCTTCAAGTCTACGAGATGGCTATTTACCAATATTGATAGAGTCTTTTCCAGAATTGTATTAACAATCATTTCTCACAGGCTCTGCAGAATTTGCACTGAGCGCGTTATAAGACAAAGTAAACCATCTAGGATACAGATACTCACAAACTAAATTTTATTTTATAACATTCAATATTGACAGAAGATGTCTTCACGTTTGTTATTATTTCTAGTGCACTTAGTCAGATAAATAAAGCAGAGATTTCAAGTTCTTGCACGGTTAAACTCATTTCTGAGACGCCATAGTCAGCTACTACTTTGAAAAGCTCTATAGTTTGATAAGTATTTGCTAATAGATGAATCTTAGCCATACTCTTTAACTTTAATTATTGTTCATTTTAAGTATAGAGCGTAATTACCTTTAGCATTTGAGGAAACCTAGTAAGGTATCCACAGCAATGCAGCAATAATGTTTTATATTTGAGCCACCACAATTAAGTCCGCGGCTAATAAACGCCGAAATTGTCTCAAAAAAAGGATGAAAAACTCTTAATCTCCCTCCAAAGCCATTATGTATAATAATATCTATGAAATAGGCAGCGGAAACATGATATATTTCCTTTTTGCGCTAGTGTACGCTAACTGTCTTCCTAACTAGGGCGCTGTTATGGACTTGCATGACAGGCCACTGTTTCGTATACAATGGGATCTGCCAGTCACTGCTCTACTTCTATCAACTCTATGGTCAGAATACACGTTTATTAATAAGAAACTAGGATCTCCACCCAGTACTAACAGTTTCCTCATTAGGTTTGTATATTCTGCAACGAGCGGGAGCAATTCAATTCACTCCTTTTCTATAAAAATTGAAATTTTTCAGCTTTTTAATTGTCTTGAGCATAGCATTAGGGTTTTTTGGCTTTTTTATCAACCTATTACTAATTTCTTATAATTAATGTATTTTAGTGAAGAAAATAAGGCAACAGCTATCCAAACAAACAGAAAAGATATATAACTGAAGTGTCAATTTAGTAAAATTGACACGTCAGTTCTTGGGTTTCTACGATTTGGACAGCCAAAAGTTTTCTTTCTCATACTTTCTCAGGGGGACCGTAGCGCCCCATAGCATTCCGCAGTGGTCGCACAAGCCCTCAAGACCCAAGTGATCAGTGGCTATGCTCTATACCACCAACTAAAGAATGGATCTTACTTTTTGCTTTGGCATTTATTGAGTATGTCAGTCAGGCTCTAGCCAAGGGGTTGCTTGTTAGTGTTTCAACACTCCCTCCCGCACTAGGCATATTGACAATGTCTGTTGATAGGTCGATATCATTACTGATAGTACCCGAGAGAAGTCGTCTTTGTTGGTAAGTTGGGATTTGAAGTCTCCAACAATTGCCCATGGCATTGCCCGTGGCGTCATTTGTTGTGCTCATTCCCCTGCATTGTTTCATAGATTGGTAAGAATTTACCAAAGCTTAAAAGATAAATCAGTAAAGCCATTACATCTTATTACTGTGCTGTGAAGCCCTGTGTGGTTTTCAAAAACAGAGTTATGCTTCCATCTGCTAAAAAAGATTGCGTTCCTACCACACAAGAAAGTTGTGTTGTTTATGACTTTTCGTGCCGATATGAAGATCGCTAAATAGGACGCACTACGCACAGACTGGCAGATAGAATAAAACAGCATATCTCCACGAACATCAGGAAGAAAAGTAATACGGTAAGAGAACAGCTACATCGTATATGTAAAAAGAACGATTCTATAATTAATTGTTAGTCGTCCATAGGATAACACCTTTTTGCAAATCCAGAATGCGCCAAAACATATACAGACCACAATTTCTCGGATCATTGGGCAAGCAAGATTGTTTTTCTTTTCTTGCTTGCCAAATCCGTCTTTTTATTTAAATGTTTTGGAATCTGTTTACATCAAAACTGAAAACCCAGTCTTGTGAAGACAAAAAGAGTTTCTTTTTGCATTTGAACTCTTCAAGTAAAGAATGTTAATGGGTCCTAATTGGTCACACTTGGGGCCAATTAGACGCATCCTAACACATTAACCACATCTGGATATATATTTTGGTTACCCTATAGGTCACTATCCGACGTTTTCATACTCTGATGATTGTCGAGCGAAAAAAGCTTTTAAGTACGTCAAAGGAATGTTGCCGCTGTTTCGTGCTTTGGTATAAAGTTCTGTTAGCATCAACATACCATTTACGTTGCATTAGTAATGGTAACATTTAGTGCGCAAAAAGAGCAATAGGAACAACTGGCTGAACTTATAGTTGTGTGTATAACTAAGTGTGCAACCTGAAGTTCCTACGAAAACTACGTTTGCATTCACTCAACATAATCATGATCTTCACGTGTCACACATATCTGCAGTGTGAAGAACCTAGATTCTTATTTGAGAGAAATAAGTCTGAAATGATTAAATTTAGCAGATAGAGCAGCTCTATACACAACCTAGTTGTAATATTGGGAGCAACGCCCACCAACTTCAGCGTTCATGGGTCTGTACCTACATTATTTGAATTTGAGATGGAAGACAGTGCTGAGTACTCAAAATTTGTAATAAGGTTTTTGTTTCGTATCAATTGCTCAATTTCATGTGATTCATAACTTCAGCTTTTGGGAATGATTCAATTTTTTCTAAAGTAGTCGGAAAAATTATAACAGTTCACAGTAACTAAAGGAAAGCCTCAAATGAACGTGACATACTTGAAAGGGTGCTACGAAGATACTTTTTCTAGGGGCAAAATCTCAGATTTCCATTTGATAGACATGAAGCAGATGTGTAACATGCAAAATCCTCCAAGTTTTCAACAATGTAAGTATTCAAATAAGCATATAAATAGAAAAATTAAGAATTACACTTTAGCAATAATCAAAGCAATTTTAGATACAGATCAATGGAAGCGTAGCTTTTGCAGAAATTCAACTGATTACAAACAAAACAAGGGCTATCAATTCAAACTCATCTCTTTAAGGTTGAAAATCCACTATTTTATTTCAACGGTGCAATGAAACATTTTGAACCTATCATAGGCCATAATCACTCAAAACGTAATTGAAACATTGCCTGCTGTATGAAAAAATATGAATCCTCCTTTGAGAATCAAAGTTAAATGGGAATAATGGAAAGGTGATGTTGAAAATGTATTTATGGCGTACATGAAACTCACCCTTAAGAAGCTTATCTACTTGTTCTCTCATGCTTTGTATGGAATGAGACACTTCAATTTTGTGAATCTCCTTCTTGGCATCTTTACCAAACAGATGCTTTGCAACACGTTTGATTTTGTCCATTATGTCAATGAATTTATCCAATGAACATGACATTCCTGATACGTGACCATAGTCCTGATTTCGAATTGTCCTGATAATGTCAATTTCCTCACTTTTGCGCAATGGACTAGTTCTATCATCAGAATTTCGACAACCATCCATTAGTTTGAAACCAGAGTCTAATAAAGCATGTATTATTGTTAAAACATCCCATTCCTGTTCATCTCCCTTCAGAATATTCTGCGAATATATATCCTGCCTCTGTCTTCCATCTCTTGTTACTAGCAAGCTCTGAAGCTTAAGATTCCTCTTCCCAATGTCATCATGCCATTTCTCATTTGGATACTTCTGATCCCACAGTTTTACAAAATATTCTCTTAAATGCCGCGCAACAATGTCCAAAAGTACATAGGAAAGTTTTACAAAATAATCCCGCTCAGGAGATGACTCCATTTTTAATATTCAATCTAGAAGAAAGATAAAGAGTCAATTGTATTTATGCTGGCGATATTCATGCACGTACCTTTTAGTTTGCAATAGAAGGAAGGTGGCAAATATTGAGGGAGACGTGCTAGAACAGTGTTTACAGCTGAAAGAGTTGCAATTAACATGTGATTGGTACACTGCAGTAAGTAAAATGCAATACAGTAGATGAGAATGGGGTGAAACACATCATACATTTCTTTAAGCAAACACCAGTTGCACTTTCCGAACTTCTGACAGCAATTGCTCTCATTATAATTGTTCATCCTGTGACGTATCTAGGATCAACAATATCCTATTGAATCAAAAGTAATTATGAAATAGGATTTGTATCTATCTTGTTTCCAATCATTATCAATGAAAATCCTCTGCTCTCCCTTTTATAGGCTGAGGATGGGAGAAGCACTTCCTAAATTGTTCCAGGGTTATGCCGTTTCGGAATTGTCAACATTATACGATAACCACAGCTTAGTCAAAAAAAATGGATACGTCAATAAAAATTCTTAAAAATCCATAAGAATTCTATAAAATCAGAAACCTTGTTCTTATAATCGTACTATCTTTTGTTCGACTTATGAAACAAAAACAGGCTATGAAATTTTTTGCTGTGTATCTTTAAATAAAGCAACATGAAGCCTACTATATTAGAACCATTCCGATTGTCAGTCTCTTTTGAGGTCATATCTAAGGAGCGTAAACAATGGCTCTAGGTTCTTATGAGAACCGATTCCTTTATGAGGGTTTCTTCTGTACTTAAATTTAGTTTTGATGCACATTTTAGTACTTCAACTTAATAATAAATTTTATGATAAAATGCACTGGAATGAGCACAATAATTGACACCAGGCAAAGCTAAGGGCAATTGCTGGAGACTTCAAACCCCGACTTGCCAACAAAGACGACTTCTCTCGGGTACTGTCACTAATGATGTCGATTTATCAACAGACATTGTCAACATACCTAGTGTTGGATGGAGTGTTGAAACACTAACAAGCAATTCCTTGGCTAGAGCCTGACTGACATACTCAATTAATGCCAAAGTGAAAAGTAAGATCCATTCTTTAATTGGTGGTATAGAGCATAGCCAATGACTACTTGGGACTTGGCGGCTTGTGCCACCACTGCGGAATGTCATGGGGGGGGGCTACGGTCCCCCTGAAAAGTATGAGAAAGAAAAATTTTGGCTGTCTAAATCACAGAAACCCAACACATGACATGCCAATTTTATTAAATTGACACTTTAGTTATATATCGTTTCTGTTTATTTGGATAGCTTTGCTTTATTATCTTCACTAAAATACATTGATAAGTCTGTTGGCACTACATAACTTTACTACAGCACGCAGAACGCTTTCAGTATAGGGCATCGCACACGTACGCGACAAGCGACAGTTTTGAAGCAACGCGACAAAAGACAAGAGACAGGCGACAGCCACTAGCTCGCACACGTGAGCGACAGCTTGCGAAATACATTTTTCTTTACCACGTTTGAGTTGTACAAAATGGCCACGTTGAGAGATTTTTTTGAAACTGAGCTGTCTTCAGACGAGGAATTGGAAGTGGGAGCTATACTAGCAGCTACAGCTGTCATACTTAGCAAACGCAAGAGGCGAAAAGAATGGGCAAAGGATTGGTTGCGGGAAAGAGAGACATATGGGGCATACTCTACACTCTTGACAGAGTTGCTACTCGAGGATGACGAGGAGGCAAGGCGTTTCCTCAGAATGTCGTACGAAAGTTTTCAAGTTTTGCTGGCTTGTGTCCGACCTTTAATAGAGAAAAAGGATACCTGGATGAGAAAAGCCATTCCCGCAGGTGAAAGGCTTGCTATCACTTTGCGCTATCTTGGGTCAGGTAAACAGTATTCTTGCCATTTATTTGTAGCTTTATTTATTTTCTGATTCGAAAGATATTTTACTCCGAGGAGCAATTATTGAAAAATTATCGAAATAATGATGAAAAATCTGTAAAAATCTCCAATAAATCTAAAGATAGACAGGATCCTTGAATACAGGGGACTGATGGGAATTTGGATATCACACCCTAAAATTATAACACAATTTGGTTGGAACCCCATTTTAACATCTTGCTGGAGGTCCCTCACTCCAACCCTAACATTTTCTAATGACATTTGGACAAATTAGAGCATTGATCTTGATGAGAAGTGGGGGGGAGGGGTGGAGTCACCATTACTACTCCCTTGCTTAGCCTCAGTTACATTTGCACTACTATTGCATGCTAATATTACAAAATTTTGGCTATAAATATAAAACTAAAAATGTAAGGAGCCTCATTTCTTTCAATTTTCTCTAATACTTGTGTTTTTACTGCAGGAAATTCCTTTTCGGACCTCAAGCTTCTATTTCGTGTGTCTGATAACACCATTCACAAGATTGTGTTGGAGACCTGCACTGCTATTTATGAAGTATTGAAAGACCAATATCTGACTGTAAGTTTTTGACATTATGAGATATGCTTATATGATGGCCATCATGAAACTCATATCAATTACTATCACATCACTAACATATCATATCACTGCAGCATCTCTAACTTGCCAATCATACTTAAACAACTAGTAGGAAAGAACTAAAAGGGCATTAGAGTGGCAGTGGCATTTGAGAAAAAAATTTTTTTTACATTAACAGATGAAGAACTAGGACAGCACCAAAACAGTGTTTCACTTGAGAACTCAGTGACAAAGTATATTGTAGCACAGGATACCAAATAGTTGAAATATATAATGGAAAAAAACTTAGTACAATATAGAAATACACATTGCAAAATAATAGTCAAGCACAGGGTATAACAAACACAAATACATACAACAGTGAAAGGCAAAACACACTACACTGATACAAACTAATAAACCAAAATCAAAATTCTAATATTATCTCCTATTCACTATCACTTTCATCTTCATCAAACTCTGAAAGGATAGTCTGTATTCTATTGCTGGCTATTCTTTTCTTCCCTCTTGGCATTTCATCCAATTGTGCTGCAACATAAATGCAAAATTTTTTATTGGGTGGCTTCTCTTTGACAGTACTGCCATGTCTGACAATACTCTCAAGGTGCGAGACAGCCTTTAAAGCAGGATCATCTTGCTTTCTTTTTTTGGGTGTCTTACTTGAAGGAGAAGAAGGGGGCCTATCTGTACTACCTTGTATGTTCAATGATTGGGAAGAGTTGTGCATATTCTCACTATCATCTTGATATGAAGGACCTGGGAAAACAATTAATTCACCAATTGTACTTTCTTCCTCAATATCCTCACTCACATTCTGTGAACATTCCTGACTTGTCACATTTACTTCCTGCATGTAGAAAGGATGGATATGACATTTATTGCTGGAATGTTTAATATATATGACAATTTTTTTACAGGTACCATCAAAAGCTGAGCAATGGAAAATGATGGCTGCAGAGTTTCATACACGGTGGAACCTTCCAAATTGTATTGGAGCCATAGATGGCAAGCACATTCAGATAAAAGCACCCAACCAAGGATCAGAATACTACAACTATTTAGGATATCAAAGTATCATTTTGTTGGCATTGGTTGATGCAAACTATTGCATCACATATTTTGATGTAGGCACAAATGGTAGGGCTGGGGATGCATCAGTCTTTAGGGAATCTACCTTATATAGAGGTTTGGAGAGGAATGAATTAGGGGTACCTGGTCCTAGGCCACTACCTTCCTGTAATGACCCTATTCCATTCTTCATTGTTGGTGATGATGCATTCCCATTAAAGCCATATATTCTCAAGCCATACCCAACAAAGAGAATGGGAGATATGGCTTCAATGGAGCAGGAAAGGAGGACAGAAAGGATATTCAATTACCGCCTATCAAGGGCTAGGCGGATCTCTGAAAATGTCTTTGGGATTCTGGCAGCAAGGTTTGGTGTATTCAGAGCAGCAATACATCTGTCACCAGACAATGCTGTCATAATAACAAAGGCATGCCTAGCCCTTCACAACTTTTGTCAAAGGCAAAGAGACAAACATTTTGTTCCCCTTTCTCTTGTTGATCAAGAGAACCCAGTATCACATGAAATGATACCTGGGGAATGGAGGGGGAATACAAGCAATCACCTTGCCAATATAACCCAGCAGTCTGGAAACAGAAATGCAGCAAATGCACGTTGGGTGAGAGACAAGGTGAAAGAATATGTCAATGGGGTAGGAAAAGTTTCTTGGCAAGAGTGTTTAGTATTTGGGAATAAGTAGTGAGTGTTAATGTATCATACTCATTTTCTACTTTCCCTCTTTTGGCAGAGTACATTTACAATTGTAGCAACAATAATCCACTGATACAAAGCATATAAATAGTGGATTCACATGGGAAACCAACTACCTTATAGGAATGAGTTATCTCATGGAATGAATGGAATTAGGTGAAGGAAATAAGATACCAGATTTGACTCTCCTACTCTTTTCTTAGTATAAGGTCAAAGGAATACATCAGCCAACCCTATCATACCAAAGCCAAATTTTAGTTTTCTTTCTCAAATCAGCCAAAGCCCCACTTTTTCTGCTTTCAGAATGTGCTCAGCTGGCTCTTGTATATGAGCTTCTGATGCTTCTGAGTTTTGTACAGGTTGTGTCTTCTAGTATACATAACAGGAAAAATGTGAAAATCAAGGAATAGCATATTGCCAAATAGAAATAGAAAGTAATACATTCCAACATGCCAGTAAGCACTCCTCTTTCATTGTAGCAATACTAACAAGGCAGAAAGCAGAATTCATTTTAAGCAGATTTCTGATTATTCTAATCTTGAATTTTGCATAGACATTCCTTTACAATGTGTCTTGTTATGAAAGAAACTTTCTGCCATTTGCCTGGATGCTTCTAAGTAATTTGGCATATGAAGCCTGATGTTCCCTATCTGTTTCTTAAATTCTTGAAAGAAAATAATGAAATCTCCAATAGCAAAAGTAACCCAGAATAGGCAACTGTGATAAAAGATATGAAGTTTTCAGGTTTTGTAAATCATGTAGTGTATTTAGTTTCTCTTGCTTCTAATTCAATCATAAGTTTCTTCATGCAATTTTTGTTCGAGTTGTAATCTGAGGCAAAGCCTACTTCCTAAATGCTTTTTACCTTAATGCTGCAGTCTGTTTTCTGTTTTTTACCTAACTATAACCTCATGCCAGATATGTTCTAATAAAAAATCTGAGTCTACCAGTGCCTACTACCGTCTGCCCTAGAGCATAATTATGAAATCAAGTATGGCCTACAAAATATTTTAGACATTACATAGACTATTATAAATATTAAATATTAAAGTTTCTAGTTACATATTAAAGTATAGTGTAGACGGAGGCCCCTTTTAAAATTGTTGAATGAAACTATTCAGTTGGAAATATCCATGAAAAGACGCACAAGTAGCGTAATAAATTTGTATACGCGTTACCGTCCCAGTTCTTCCCCATTGCCCTGGATATCCTCAAAAGAGATTCACGAGCCCTATCCCGATCACGGTACTCTCTAATTCTGTAATTATACAGATTCTCTTCTTCTTGGTAAAGGTCTATGAGCTTCCCCATCTCCTCGTCACTCCAAAGGTCGGCCATATTGTTTCAAGGTGTTCGGCTTTGATTGGCCAAGCAGCAGCGACAAGCGACAGAAAATAGGAACTCTTCTACTTTGCAAAGACACTGTCGCTTGTCGCTCTGCTGCACTGTCTCGTCTTCGCATTTTGCGTAAACGAGGCAAATCGACAAAAATAGCATCAGAAACTGTCGCGTTGCTCCAAAACTGTCGCTTGTCGCGTACGTGTGCGATGCCCTTATGTCAAAAGAATGGTGCCGCTTTTTCGTGCGTTAGTAAAATATACTATATGACATATAATTACACAATTCATTCATGGTAGTAAATTTTCTAGATATTCTGCTTCAAGCCTCCTCTGAGGAAATCAAAATTTGGCGCCTGGATCACAGAGATATATATCATTGATTATTTGAAATATTTTATTAAATTAAATTGAAATATCGGTCATGCTCCTTTGAACTTTTAACAAACTTCTATGAAGGCAAAAATTAAACTCTAATGTGCATAGTGGTATTCATTATGTTATTTAATGTGATGTATGTCACTGAAACATTGATTACAAGATATCCAAAATCAAATGTCCCTAGGAAACACTCAGTCAACATAACATCAATTCGAACGTTCTTTCACTAAACAACTCAAATTCGCATATTTACTGAACAACCTCGAGCTTAGTGTCCCACACGAAACGGGACTAGATAACTTCAACTGAAAACATTCTTGACATAAGAGGAGGAGACGGATGAAATCGTAAAAGCTTAATGGTTTTGCTTAAAGAGCTTTCTCAGAGACTTTATTTCTAAAAGAAATACAGTTGTTTTTATAAGAAAACCATCATTTTGCCTCAGCTTCAACTTTCTTCACTTTTCTCGAAATTGAGCCTGAGATTTTCTGAAATTTTTGTTATCTTTTACTGAAATACAATGGCTAAAAGGGCATTTTAGTTAGTAATGTCGCATTCTTCAATTTGAATTCCATCTTTAAAGCTTTGAATGCAATAACGCTGAAATATCCGCTTTTGGCCAAAAATAGCACTACATTTTGGAAATTGATTACTTTCCTTAACACTTTCTTAGGAGTTTGACCATTTGTCCATTTTCTTATAAACTTTTTCCTATAGAAGGCCGTGTATTGGATTTCTCAAACACATCTACCTAATATTCGCAGAACCTAGAGATTCTGTATATTTTTTATAAAAGGCAGGGAGATGTGGTTAAAAACCGGGTGATCACAGATGTTTGCTAAGAGAATAAATGTACCTGTTAAAATACGGTACTCGGCAAGCAGTTTATGATAAAAGCAATCATGAAATGGCATGACGGTGCTAGAAAAAGTTCGTCCGGGATGTCAGGTCTCCAGCTGCCGAGTAAGGATTGTGAACTCAAATTTTATAAACCAAAGCTGTTTTTAAACCAATTTTTCAATTATATAAGACGCACAACCAGCAATTTTGGAGGGCAGGGGTCGAATTAACGCTAAAACTTTATTGAAGAAGAATTATGTAGGAGGTTTACTGACATCATTGCATCTGAAGAGAAATCATTCCTATTGCCATTTCTTAGTACGGTAGGAAAGGAAAGACGGAGAAATGAGGGGACGCCCCCAGAAAAATGTTTTCGACCAAGGCTTTTCCATGTTAGGAAAACGCCATTGTTGAAAACTGGGCACTACAAAAGGCACTTTTATTCATTTTTTCATTCATTCCTTCATTTCATTTATTCATTTTACATAATTTAGGAGGATTACCCTTCAGCATAGCTGGCTCTCGAGTGGCCCTCCTTAAATAAAAAATATACAATTACAATAAAAGTTTCATTACAAAGTAGAAATAAGTAAATAAATAATATTCTCAAAGATAATGCCATATATCCAAAATCAAAGAATAAAAGTAAAATAACAAAATAAAAATTTAAATCTACTTCAAAAAGGATTTAATGACACCTAATGAACTTGCTTTTTTGTACTCAGTTGCTAAGTTATTCCATACCTTGGCACCCCTGTATGAGAAGCTTTTCTGCCCCACAGTTGATTTTCTCAAAGAAGCCTTAAATCAGTGGTAAGTTTTCGAAGAATGCGCTCAGTGAGTTCTGAATTTTTTGTGAACATTTTATACATATATTTTGGTCCAAAAGCATTGATACATTTAAAAGCCATCATTTTTGTTTCATCAACAATAAGTTGTTTAGTGTTAGTCTATTCAAGTTTATGCAGCAAAGGCTTACTTGGAGCATCATACCTGCTGTTCATTACAATTCTTGCGGCTTGGTTTTGCAGCCTTTGCAATTGGTTGAGTTCAGCTTTCCAGCAGCAGCCCCATGCAGAATAGCAGTAGCGAAAGTGCGGTTCAACAATTCCTTTCTAGAATCTTTTCAACGTATCTTGGGGAGGACATTTCTAGCATGTTTCAAAAGCCAATCGCTCTAGACACTTTAGATAATATTGCCTTTGTGTGAACCTTCCAGTCAAGAGAGCTATCAATTTAACACCTAGATACCTTGTTTCATAACAGAGTCAAGCTCCATGCCTTTAATTTTTCACAAAGATCATGGCCTTAGTTTTCCAGCTTGCGCATTTATTTAGTAGAAATTAACATTGCACGAGTTTTAACCACACTAAAGGAAAGCTTGTTTCCCTCTAGCAATTTTTCTAGCTTGTAGAGGTCGTTGCTGATAGCCTCATTGAACTGAATGATTTCATGGGTGTGTTAGCAAGTAATAGTGTACTCGAAACGAGCCTTTTTTCTGATACATGGGAATTAGCCAGAGTTACTCCAATTTTTAAAGAAGGGGACAAGAATTATAAGTGGAACAATCGCCCCATTTCTGTCTTACCAGCTATCTCAAGGCTCTTTGAAAAACTGATTA
>WIPJ01001892.1:45184-69796 GCA_018155075.1 Cassiopea andromeda
ATATATATATATATATATATATGTATATATGTATGTATGTATATTACCATCTTTGCATTGGCATATAACATATCTATCTAAGAAAATTGACACAATTACTCTTCAATCTCCACGCTCTGTAATCACCATCCTTAGTAATTTCAATATCTACAATCAGAACTGGATTACCCACTCTCCACATATAACTAGCCCTAGCCTTGCTGGTCGTGATTCCGAGGCCTTTGCCATTGTAAATGGCTTGTCACACTTGATATCAGAACCCACACGTAACTCTGATTCGCTCAGGGGACAAAGCTAATACACTCGATCTGTTTCTTACATCAAACCCACACATTTACTCTAGCTCTATTCTACATTCTCCTCATGGTAACTCTGACCACTGCCTTATCAAGTTACAGCATAATTTTGTCTCCCACCAGGAGAGATCTTCCTCTTCTCAAAATTTTTTCCACTATAGCAAAGCTGACTGGTACTCTCATTTAAACTTTTTCGCTGCTTATCCCTGGTATTCTGGCTTGTCTAACAATCCTTCCTCTTTTACCACCTGCATCACTAATGCAATTCAACTTGGTATGGATCTTTTTATTCCATCTTCCTATAAACCTGGCAAAAGATCTTCTCCAAAGTGGTTCAATTCACAATGTGCAAAAGCTGTCAAGCATAAAAAACATCGCTTTAAACAATGGAAACTACACCAAACTCAGCATTCAGAAGCTTCATTTGTTCAAGCTCATAACCTATGCTCCAAAACAATCAATCATGTCAAATCCTCTTATGTCAAACGCATCGACAATATCGACAATAAAATTCCTTCGTGAAACAAACAGCCTTCTTTCCGATCATCAATTTGGGTTTCAACAAGCCAGATCTACCGGTGACCTTCTAGCCTATGCTGTTCATGCTTGGTCCTCTGCTTTAGAATCCTATGGTGAGAGTAGAGTGATCTCTCTTGATATTTCCAAGGCCTTTGATCGTGTCTGGCACAAAGGTCTTCTTGCTAAACTGCCAATGTTTGGTCTTCACCACTACCTCATTAAATGGATTTCTAGCTTTCTATCTGATAGGACAATTTCAATTAGGGTCGATGGCTACCTCTCTAATCCACATTCTATCAACTCAGGTGTACCGCAGAGCTCTATTATCTCTCCTGTTTGGTTCATCCTCTAAATAAATGATCTGTTTTCCTCTCTATCTGCCAGTGCTTTCTCCTTTGCCGATGACATTTACTTAAGTTCATCTTTTTCATCCCATCCACAACACCTTGCCTATTCTAATATTTCACCATATCGTAATACTTCAGCCTCCCTTCTCACCAATGACTTGACAAATGTAGAGAAATAGGGGTAGTGACAACCTTGTAGAGTTCAATGAAGATTGGACAACACAGGTTGTGATATCACGTCAACATCACCAAGATTCCCCCCCCCCACCAGTTTTCACGAACGGACATGAACTGGACATATCACCTTCTTTCACTCAACATGATCTTTCTATTTCATTTAATCTATTTCATATTTCATTGGAAACCCCATATCAATTCCATTGCAAAGCATGCATCTCAGACACTGGGCTCTCTTTCTAGAGTCCGTGCCTATTTCTCACCGTCTCCACTATTAACTATATATAAATATCATATTCGTCCTTCTCTGAAGTACTGCTCTCATGTCTGGGGTGGTGCTCATAAATCTTCTCTCCATCTTCTTGACAGAGTCCAGTCTAAAGATATCCGTCTCATCAACAATCCAATTCTCACTAATTCTCTACAGTCTCTCTCACATTGTTGTCTAGTGGCAGATCTTTCTTTTTTCTACCGCTATTTTCACGGACATTGTTCTCAGGAAATGAAGAATATTATTCCTGATCCAGGGAGCCGTATTGAAACCATCAGAAGCTCTACCAATCCGCACCCCTTCCAAGTTACACTACCTAATCCACGAACCCTAGCTCACACGTCATCTTTCATTCCAAGAAATTCTCAACTGTGGGACTTACTGCCATCCATTACTTTCCCTGAAACCTACAATTTCTCATCCGTTAAATCTAACATCAACAAACTTGATCTTACCTCCCTCTCTACATAAACTTCCCCATGTTCTCAGTGCTTTCTTTTGTTGGGTCTTTGTTATAGGCATTATGGCCTTTCTCCAACATTACAATATATATTTCTACTAGTTATCTTTGTTGAAGCTTTAACTTTTCAGTTTGTACATTATCTTCGCCTTTTCCTTACATATTCCTGCACATCTATTCCAATCTTCCATTCTGTAAATTGCACTCAGGCGAATAGTTTCGGAATGGCTTGTTTTAACACCCTTCACTATAAAGTATGATGATGCAGCATACTTCGTCGTTATCCCGTCTTCATCGTTTACTTCTTTAATCGGTTGTTCTTCATACTTTGTCTTCCTATCTATTTGTATTTGTTGAATCATAATTTCATGGCTACTGTGTAGACCGCTCAGTGTTTCGTTCACTTTAACTCCAACTCTAACTTCTGATGTCTTGAAACTCATTAATTCAACAACTCTTTCTTTCCACATACAATATCTAATCGCAAAGCGCTTTCATGTTCTACAATTATTGATAAAATTCCTTTTTTATCACCATGTATAATTATTTTGTTACCGGCTATTTCCAAGTCTAACAAATATTCCATCGTAGATGGCGTATCAACATTGTAAGGTTAAAATGATAATTAAGTTAACAGCAGGAAAAAATTTACATATTTGAAGTGTTAGAAATGCAAAAACTTGTGATTGATCGTGTGAAGTGGCTCTATAGATGATGAATGAAGCATGTATTTTACATGCGTAAGTGTATTGGACCATGCCTGTACCAAACTGTGGAGTTGCATTCACACCTCTATAAAATATTCATGGTGGCAGGAGGCTCTATTGTTTCATATACATATGTAGAAGCAGGTGGCATACTTGAGAGCAATTGATTCTTGTGCAATTGATAGGTTACGGCTGATCACATGATAGGAATGCTGCACAGCTTGGGTGATAGCAGCAACAGATTGAAAAGAAGCCATATTTCTAGTCTACCTTTTTAATATGATCAAGCAAGAACTCCAAAGGATGGTGTGTAAGTCGCTACATGCTGAGGCACCTCTCTTCCTTATAGAACAGTTTAATAGAGTTTCTCACATATCAAGTAGAACTTTACGTAGCTCTAATTTGAGCTAAAAACCTCCAAGATTAAGATCTAGGCATGGCTAAAACTGCTTTGCTTGCAGAGAATCATCATTGTGGAAGTCTGAATCGAATGAAATAAACTTTCTTGGATATATGGGCAATTTCACAGAAAATAGAAAGCGATGCTTTTGGAGAAAAATTGAGAAATGCAGTTTAAATATTTGTTGAATATTCAGTTCTGGTTCGTTTTCGTATTGGTATACAGCGCTTCTACAGTTAGAATCTATGGGCGCGCAATCAACAACATGGTCAAAGAGAGTTGGGCGCAAAGCAAAAATGATTTGATAGCACAACAAAGCAAGTTTTATCTTGCAAAAATCAACAAAAATATAGTTTTACAGTTAATAAGCATTCTTGTATGATCAATTATATGGCTAATTTCTAAACGTTTCAACAAGGAGGGCTCCAACTGCAATGTCAGAAAGTTTGTGTGGCCTAGTTTCAGCCATGCCCATATTTTCAAAGATGGAGACATGATAATTTAGCTTAACTTTGATTTAGTGTACTAAAACGTGGAGCACAAGCTTCACCAAGAAGGGATGCTATTCGGACGTAGAATTTTGAGGGCTCGCATCTCCCTTTCCACAAATTTGCATGTAAATCGCCCCTTTTCAGTGTACATAGTTGCCATTCTTTGCTTGTGAAGGTGCCCATGAAAATATGTGCCTCACTTATTGAATGCGTCCTACGTCCATTTCTTGCTTCTTGTATAAAACTAAATATCTTAAGCATATCTATATACTCCATTAATTTGAAACATTTCAATAACAGGACCACTATCTCTTAGCTTTTGCTCGAATTTCGTTGCTCCTTTTTATGAAAATCATCAAAGTGGTCTTAAACAACGTAAATGTCAAGACAACTCAAAGGAGAAAGGCCTAAGCCTACAAATACATGCAAAAAAGACCTAAGAGGCTACTTGGTAAGTATTCAACCCAGTCAATATGCCAACACAGCAATTCAGTCATATAAGGGTGCGACTTAATCGGTATCAATCAAATGCATACCTCAGCTTCTCAAAGAAATAAACTTCAAATCTTTTTCTTCTCTTATGCCTTGCCTTCCATCAAATCTTCCATTCAAAAAGAAACCAACTTCTTCGAAGAGTCGAATAGTAAACAAAAACTTTCAACCAACCATTCAGCTTCCTTCTAGTTAAGCAATTGATTCATTGTTCTTTTGATGCTCGAACTGCATCTTGGAACTTGTGGTCAACACCACTGACTGATATATAAAAAGACTGCAGAGAGAACTCTATACTTGATTAAACCGGAGCTATACGCTGATTGGCTAAAGCCTTTTCCCTTAGTTACACTGTAGGAACTATCTATGCGTTGTTGATTACAGTGACAACACTACAGGATATTCATATTCCTATGATTTACTATCTATTCCTCTATTTTCCAGTCATATATTGATTGCTTATTTTAAGTTCTGGGATATCTATCAATGGTCTATAAATACTCTTAATACATTTTGTTTAAGATCCATTCACCGATTTATGATGGAAAGAGGAATTCCGGGACAGTGCTTAGCTAGGCTTTCCATGTCAACAGTCCTTATTTCGCCATCATTTGCGTTAGGAATTAGAATACTTTCAGCCCAAAGAACTACCTTGCACATTGCTTTGCTAAGCTTCCTCTGTTCACAATCCTATATTGATCCATAATTCTCATAAGAAAGTAGTGCAAAGTAGAACACAAACTTCACTGTGAAGTGAAGAGACGCTATTTGGGCGTAGAATATTGAGGCATCGAGCTTTTGAAGGTGCCCATGACGATATGTCTCTCACTTAGTAAATGTTTCCTACGCCCATTTCTTGCTTAAGTTATAACATTGCTTTTTGTATAAAGCTACTTATACTAGGCATATATACATACTCCATTGATTTCAAAACATATCAAAAACAGGACCACTGTCTCTTGGTTGTTGCTCTTATTTTGTTGCTCCTCTTCACAAAAATCACAAAAGTGGTCATACACAACGTAAATATAGAGGCAGCTCAAAGGAGAAAGGCCTAAGCCTACAAATACATGTAAAAACAGACCTAAACGGCTACTTGTTAAGTAGTCTACCCAGTCAATATGCCAAAACAGCAATTTCGAAATATAAGAGTGTGACTTAATCGGCATTAATCACGTACATACCTCAGATGCTTAAAGAAACAAACTTCAAATATCTATGTTCTCTTGCACCTTTCCTTCCATCAAATCAACCAGTCGACAAGAATTCAACACCTTCCAAGAGTCGAATAGTAAACAAAACCATTTTCAATCAACAATTCAGCTTCCTTCTTGTTAAGCAATTGATTCATTGTTCCTTTGATGCTCGAACTGCATCTTGGAACTTGTGGTCAACACCACTGACTGATATATAAAAAGACTGCAAAGAGAACTCTATACGTGATTAAACCAGAGCTATACGTTGATTGGCTAAAGGCCTTTTCCTTAGTTACACGATAGCAACTATCTATGCATGATTGATTACAGTGACAACAGTACTGGATATTCATATTCCTATGATTTACTATCTATTCCTCTATTTTCCAGTCATATATTGATTGCTTAGTCTTAGTTTTGGGATATCTATTAATGTTCCGTGTCTACTTTTAATTTATGTTGTTGAACATCTACCCTCCGATTTGCGACGGAAAGAGGATGTCCAGGACAGTGTTTGGCTACTTCTTCCCTGTCAACAATCCTATTGTCGCTATTATTCGCGTTAGGAATTATAATACTGTCAGCCCAAAGAACCTCGTTGCACATTGTTTGGCTAAGCATCCTCTGTTCACAATCCTATTTTTCCCATCATTCTTGTGAGAAGGTATATTTTTTTCGAACGAGAGGGCACTCAGTCGACATTGTTTGGCTAGAAGATTTGTATTGACACTCACATTTCTGCTATCATTCATCCATTGACAGCTCAAACTCTTTATGGTGAAGAAAATCCAAATCAGCGTGAATGACAATCTTTGATATAGCGATGTATAAAATCTTATACCTATTTCTGAATTATGGTTTGAAAATCTCTCGAGGAAAACAGTAGGGTGAAAAGCTGCTGAGCAGCTTCTAAATTCTAACCCTTCTTATTACCCAGAATTATAAATGACTAGGACCCTAGCATTTATTATGTACTCCTAGAGCGTTCTGTCCAATATGAGATCTGCTTTGTACTTCGATTCGCCTTTTGATAAGATATTCAAATTATCTTTAAAGAAGTCTGTTATGCAAAATAACGTAACAATTTCATTCGCCGTCATTTCTGCCACTAATATTTTCACAGTTAGAATCATAGGTATTCTACAGACTTTATTTAAGGATATTCATGACATTAGAGCAGTCATAAAATCTAGGGGAATGATGTTTCAATTGCTCCTCCAAGTCTCCATGAACAACAGTGCTTTTTCTTACTTGCCATATATTCTGGCCCCTACCAAAAAGCTGCATTCTAAAATTGCCCCCACCAGATAAGCAGAGCCAGCTTAGTGACTATTGAAATAGCTAATGTATTCTAATGTTTTGAGTTACTGTGGAGGTCCATTGTTCTCATTGGAAAATTAACTTTATCGAGTTTGAATTTATAGACTTCTCATTTTTTTTTGAAGCATTAACTTTATATTTTAGTTAAAAGAATTACAAACTCTTTACTTTAAAAACCAACCTCTTATTTTACTTTCTATAGATTAACTGTTATTTTCACATTAGAATTTGATATTTGATTTGAAAAAAGAAGTTACTAGGGGCCCAGTATTCTTACAGTATACCATAATGCTTTTCAACAAATAACCGACCTTAATCACATATCGCTATGTTAGAGCGACTGTTGTTGAGGCGAAGGACTATTGTTGATCGACGAACAAAATTTCAAAGAGAAGAATATCTGTGAGATGAGCTTCAGGCCAATATGAACAGAATATAAATAAAGGTGGATGATCATAGCACTCAATGAGGCAAAGGTGCTGCTCGACATAATACTGTGGTTCATAAGCTTTTGTCAAAATCTAATAGCTGAAAGATATACAAGAATACATACATATACAGGTTCAATAACGAAGACCTGACGCTTGAACATCCATCTAAACAGTGAATGTGCATCGCATTTTCAATTCCTATCGTTTCATGCAAAATGTTGGTGTATCTGAACTTCCCTGTACGTCTGTTGGTTGTCAGGTTCAGACGAGAGCTCCTGAATTATGATCACTTGGGAGCAGACCTTTTGCATCTTTGGTTGCAATGCTCATAGTCACAAAAAGATTTTCGTCTGGTAACTGTCTATTGTTTATTGTTTAAGCTCTTAGTTCTTATAACTGAACTTGAAATGGCTTGTCATGTGACCATAGGAGTGATTTATCTCTAGTCTTTACAATGGCTAAGCAGGATGATTTGGATGCGATCATAGCGTTTGTTGATGAAGATATTAATGAAAAAGAAGCAGATTTTGAAACAATGATTCATTAAACTTTATGACAAGAAAGAAATTAATTTTATTTTAATTTATGTTTGAAGATATAAGCATAGGAATCTCTTTACCTCGAGGACCTAAATAGAGGTGATGTCGCAGATAAATTCACTTATTTTCTTTGAAGAATCTCTCTCCTTGCAAATGTACAGTTATGAATTTTAATTTTCCCTCCTAGATTGACAACTCTGAAAGGAAAGTAGAGCACACACACACAGTCATTGCCTAAAATGTGTTTAAGTCCATTCCTTGTCTCAAACGACATTGCGCAATAAATCATTGTAAAACACTTCCTAAATCGAAAGTAAGCATGGATGTTTCATTGGAACAACCCATTGAAAATGCATCTGAGTCCAGTTGCACCATCTTCAGTTCCACCAATTGATCCATGATGCTTCTAAAAGCATTTGTAAGAATGATCCAATTTTATACAGTTGTGACAAAAAAATCCTTTTTATCAAATATGTCAAGAAACTCCTGTACAGTACTAAGCTTTGAGGTTGCAAACTATGTTTTAGCACATATGAATAATTTACAGTATCAAAATTAGCTTTATTTAGCTGAAGTCTGGACAAGGTTCTTTCACAAACAAAGACAAGGCTTGCAAAAGATAAATATTATATATAGTTATCTTATATGTAGTTGGAACCGTCTATAGGAGGTTAAAGGGCTGAAGGAAGTGGCAACATGATCAAAGCCAGCAACATCTTGTATTTCTGCTACCAGGCACATCTTCATTAGCTGGGGGAGATTTTGAAGCTCATACGCTGCTGAATGCTAGAGATCGACTGAGGAAGCCTTCAAAACAAATGATAAAGATTTTTACCCTAGCTGATATTCACTTCTACAGAAACTATGCACAAACAGTGCACAATGTTGATTTTGATGAATTTGTGGCTGAACTACTCAATGATAGTGAAATAATTACAGTATTTTCTGCTTTTTCTGCAGAGTTCACACAAAAATTTCCAAAGGAGGCTGCTATTAACCTGCTCCAAGATCTCATAACATCATACACGAGAGTAAACAAGCATTCATTTGCAAAAGATATAAAGAAGTATCTACTTGCAGCAAAAAAACAAGCAAAAAACTTATTCATCAAGCTTGATAATACTATGTAAAATACTCTCCTGTAGCTGGTAAATGTCAACCATTTATTTATTTTTCAATTTGTTACCAATTCATAGATATTGGTAGGACCCCGTCCCAATGCATTAATCTGAAAGAGATTGACTTTGTTACAAGCTCATAATTTTATTTCCTTTCTTTGTGAGCACTGGTTTTTTCATCTTTTTATGATCATTTTCAGATTGCATCAAGTTCATACCCCTATATTTTGATCCCCCCAATCTAAACAAATTTGAAAATTTTCTGACCTCCTCTATTTATTATGATCCCTTGTTTATTTGGAACTTGAGAGTAACCACAGTCTATTTTAAGATATGTAGCTACTGACTAGGGAAATCCTATAAATCGGATGCTTGAGAAACAATAAAAAAAAGATTTTTGTGAGATATTTTTTGATAGCAATAACTATATTGCGTCATCAGGCCTAGATTTTACTGTTGTAATGCGAACAAATATTTTTTCATTTGGAATAGTATTGTAATTATATCCTACAACTCTCAGGGATTGATTGTTCATTGTAGTCCTTCCATCATTTGTAAAAGTCAATGAAATATCTGCAATTTCTGTAAATCCTGTAATCAATTATGCACATGTACAGAGGAAACCTAGAAACTTGTCTCTGTCAACAAAAAGCTCTCTGCGATTTTACCTGGCACATGTGAATATAGAAATTACAAGATTGATATAAAAAATATAAAGTGCTCTAATAAAAAGTCATAGTAAATCAGCTGAGGTGGATTGAAGTGTTTTTCACAAATCCTGATTGCACGATTTTCAACATGATCCTTAGTGACTACACTGATGAACTCCTTCTCCACCGTGAAATAATATCTTCGTTGCCAGACGGAAAGTTGAAATTTACTAGCGAGCAGTTCTTTCGATTAGAATTGAAAGCATCAATAGAGCAGTTTGCACCAGGCATCTTCCATGTATTTCAAAGATCTGTACCATTTTCTAAAATCTAGGACTACTCACAAGGTACTCTCAGGCAAGAGTCAGATTTATGCACTCTCAAGTGGACTGGGAACGAAGAATATTTACACAATAAATTAAAACACTGACCTATTGTCACTTACCAGACTAAAGTCATTTGTTATATGCTATGCTATAATTATCCACTTTTGTTTGCTTTCTACTCACCTTGGCCTCAAGATCGTCCCACACTATGGACGTAGGAGGACGTCAAGTTTAGGGGGGCTGTAAAGTTTTTGCCTGAAATATCAAATAGAGTTGGACAGCAGGCAAGACAGTTGCCCGAACTTCCTATTGATCTTTCAGAAAATTTGTGTTGCACACCAATTTGTCTTTTTTTCGATATTTTGTTGTTTTATCAACAATAGTCTCTCAACACCCTTAATTTTAATCGTGCTTAAATGTTACCATGTAACCCCTGTCAAAACAAAGAGAAACTACAAACCAACTAATCTAGTCACCCTGTATTTCATCCAACCCACAGCACAGATCACTGATCAGTGACCGAGAGTGTCACAACACCACTCTACTGTTTGTTTTCATAATAAAGATAAAATATGTAATAGGCTATTGGCCTAAGCAGAGTTTATTTGTGCTATGCTATTGTATGCTTTGTTATATCATGTTATGTTAAAGTCTTGACTGCCTCAATATTTTGCTGTTTCATAAAAAATAGTCCTTTAATTATACTGAACTTCATTTCTAATTTCTATACTGAAAATTTTAATCAGCGTTCAACCTTTACTCGTATAAATAAAGAATTTTATCACAACCCAAAACCAAAATCATGTCTACCTTCTCAAAAGTGTTTTGATTTTTCTGTATGGAATTCTAATGGTCTCGGAAGTTTCAAAGCTTGAACGTCAAACAGACAGGTTGTGAATTTTTTGCCATTTTTGGTGCAAACTTAACAAACACGGATTTAGTTGGGACCAAGCTCTTTTCATCACATCCAATTATATTTCCCAAGCGGTTCAACTTTATTGAGAACAGGGTTAGCTTTATCATTTATAAGCCTCCTTCAATAAGAATGTGCTTCTTCCGACCGAAAAGAGTTGGCTCTATAATGCGGCGGCTTCATTGCTAGGACGAATGAAATATACAATTTTATTGAAATGACAAATTAGATGACTATATGCTAATTAACGATAGTTAATTGCAAGATCACCACTTAGATAAAAGATTAAAACCAAACAAAGTATCTTTTGATAGCGAAAGGAAAATTTCAAGGCAACTGAAAAAGGAGGTTTAGGAAATATCCTCGTGATGAGATACCAACTGTGACCTTAAAGATTCCAAAAATAGAAACACTACGCTGTTAAAACAACTCTATAATGAGTATCAACTTCAGCTACTAATAAAGGATTATTGTTGGGATATCGAGTAACTAAAAGTATGATGTCAAAATTTTTAGCTTAAGTACAAAATTAGATTGCTATTATCTTAATGACTATTGGAAATTTCGACAGCTTGAAAAGGAGGGATCGGAATGCATCATATTAAAGCTATATCAAAATCGTTCGCAACATCTTTCTTTGGTCCTAAAAACGTTCTTTCTCAAGCCTGTTTTCCATATAACTTTCTAATGTGGGCAACCCGCTGGACTCACACTGGAGACCATGCTGCTGAAACATGTTTCCATATACTTTTCACTCATTGTCGACCCTCTGGTGATTAGCGCCCCTCCACAGGGAATTTTAAATTGAACTATAGTTATATAAAATCAATAATTTATTTTAAGTTGGATTACATTGGTAGTAATGGAAAAATATCAAGCTAATTATGGTCAGCCACTATTATATGGTATTTGGACAAAGTAAATAAAGACTTAGCGATTTAAAAATAAAACAATACAAGTTGTAACTTAAATATTCCTTAAACAAAAAAGTTGTGTACAATCTACAATCACACTTGATTGTGCAGGGTCTCAATTCTTTTTTCAATGCTGTTTCTGATGGTGACTCTCTAACATTGGGAGGTAGTAATTTGCCATAATTTCTGACAAATATATTGTACTGTTTCTTACCTTGATTGTTGGAATAACAAGAGAGGTCGTATATCTTAAACTTTACTGTACATTAGCTGAAATGGCTAAAATGAAAGTCATTCTTAGAACTGTTGAAATGAAACCAACTTCTGAAATTACCGGTGACCCACCGGCTACCTATCGCAGTCATTTTTCCACATACGTTTCTCAAGATTGCTGGCACCGCAATGGAACAAAATGGAACAAATTTTAACTTTCTTCAATGTCCATGATGGGTTGCAGGTGGGTCACAAGCAGTTCAAATGCTTTGTTTCCATTAAGGAATTCAATGTCGTCAGTGGGTCACGGACACAACAAATTATTTGCAAAGCATGGACGTAGGAACAGGGGGTCAAGATTGGCTATTCCCCCTACTTTTTAATAACCAATTCCAAAGTGAACCTTTTAAAGCCAAAAAGTATCCCTTAAAGTGCTATGCATCCAAAATTTCGAAATTTAACTTTTTGCATTTTCTAATGCAACTTTGTGCTGTGATCATCTTGCTACAAACTTAAGTATCATAACTCATATGGAAAAGAAGCTATGAGCCATCAAACATCGCTATTTTGGTATTTCCTGTGCGAATTCTAGCCACTACGCATGATGTCATAACGAGTAGGCAAAATAATTTTGATCGCTTGTTAGCATGGATTCCAATAGCAAGTCCTGCAAACGTCGTGGAGGACAGTACTGTTTGGCTGGTCTCCCGAACGGAATAAGCTGCACAAATGGTCAGCATATAGATGGAAAATCCATTCACACCTTTCCACTCAAGAAAAAAGACCGGAAAAGACACCAAGCTTGGGTGAGGTTTGTGCGAAGACATAGGCCAAAGTGGAACAGCACCAACTCGTCTTTTCTTTACTCTGACCATTTCGATGAGAACTGTTTTACGAAGAATCAGGAAATCGCTGCCAAACTTGGAATGAAAAGGAAGTTTAAGCCGGATGCTGTTGATTGATTTATCGTTGGTAGACACAGCAGATTCCATTGATCAGTCACTGACAGATAGAGCTAAAAGACAGGTGAGACTTATCTATATGTTTGTTTTTAGACCCTGGTCAAGTAGTAACAATTAACAACGTTGAAGAAAAACAGGGCAGTGATGTATATTGAGTTGGTAGATTGGAAATGGCCTACTAGTAAAGGAAAATTATAATGCCATAGCAGTGTATTTCAATTCCTTTCATGGACTATCCGTGATATGTGATGTGTTCAAAAATGGATGACACAATGGAGGAGGAAGAAATGTTCGCAAGCCCTAATAATGTTTGTACCGGCTGTCCAATTTTGGAAAGGAAAATTGTATTCTATCAGAAAAAGATCAGTTGGCTTAGAAGATCAAAGTGTAAATTAGAAGACTCTAACCAATGTAAACTCTACTTCATCTAACGCAGAAGCCATTACCCTACACGTTGTACAGCTTTAACGCTTTGCTCATAGGTCCTAAGTGACTGTTTACAAAATTTGACAAGATATGAGCTGCAATACGTAATAGATACTGGTACTCACCATTCCTGAATTTGGATTTGCCTCTCAAATCAAGCCTCAGGACTTTGTGGTAGCAGTCCATCGGGGCCATTGGCCTTGGCATTTTCTTTTTACTTGTGCATCCGAATCGTCAGCTAGTGGCTCTCCGTGGCATGCACCTATTACCCTACACCTTGTACAAGAAATAGTAGGCATGGCTGTACAAGCACACGGTCATTATTGCCATAATCTTCTAATTGATAATCAGTAGCTTCATCATAAAATGACGATTCTCTGTCACTGCCATTTTACTGAGCCGTAGCACGCCAAAACAAGGAGCTTTTTAACGATTTGTTTATCAACTGATATAGGCCTAAAGAATGCACTCCGTTTGATCCTCGTTATGACATCACGCAATGGCTATCAAAATTCGCACCTAGTGCCTCAGAACAAGCACTAATTTCTACACCTTTCTCGCCAGTAAGAACAAAAATAATATGATATTCATGCATTGGAAAGACCGACGTTTCGATTTTAGCTAAAAAAGTGTATTTGAAATGTTCGATGCATAAGCACTTTAAGGACACGAAAATGCCCTTTTCACTTTTTTTTTATATCAAGATTAAAAACCTACAGACACTGCATTTACATTCCACTGTACCATCCATAGTGAAGAAAGACTTTAGGTCACCGAGTCTTCACTATGGATGGCACTCACAACTCAAATTAATCTTCAGTAAACAAAACAAAGACCAGAACTACAAAACCAAGATACATGACATGACAGACTACAGAACAACAGAACCAAGGCAGATTGCTGGTCAAGGGAAAGAGAAAAAAAACGAAAAAAAATTTTGTTTTCCCTCCTTTCTCTTTCTTCCTTTCCTTCGTCATGAAGGTTTAAAACGAGAAAAATGTTAGTATTGTCCCATCCCAGAAATCTACCTCAGCGTGCGGAACAAGAACATCAAACACATCACAAACACAAAGCTAACAGGGAACTGCGCTGCTGCTAATATGTCGTTGTTTGATGAATCAAATCGGCCAGAATTTTTGAGAAATGAGATCGTTGCATCCAGTATCACTCTATTTTCAATAGTACCAAGAGATTGATCTCCAAACAAAAGTCGATGACAGAGTATCATCATCCATATTATTGACACTGGTGATATCTAGGCCCGGGACATCAGAGAGCTGGTCAAAGAGATCTCTGCGAAGTATATCGTATAGGGGGCAATGCAGAAGAAAATGCTTGTTATTCTCATTATCTTTACCACAAGGACAAACTGGGCTGAGGCAGTTAAAAGCATGTTTAAAGCGATGTTCATTTAGAGCACTGAACTGCACACGAAGTTTTGTCAACAGTTTGACACCCGAAATGTCCCAAATTTTGTATGTTGAGTTTCCCAGTGGTCTAATAATTTTAAGCAGTTTATCTTTAAATTGAGGCAGAGATTTACAGTTTCTCGTCTCATCGTCAAGTAGATTCCATTCGAATAACGCATTATGGAAGTACGTGCTAGCGAAACGGGCCGTTCTGGTGACTGGTTGTTCAAAACTCATGGGGTTTCTCAGACTATACCGTAATTTTCGCTCTTGGGGTAGCTCACTATACAAACATTCGGGTGATTTTGATTTGACAAGGGAGAAGAAATGACACAATCTACAATGCCACCGTCTGTGGTACAATGGTTCCCAACCTAGCTCATTAAACAGTCTCTGCCTGTTTGTACCTCTCCACGTTCCTTTTCACATGATTCTTGTTCCCTAGTCCTCAACATAATATGATATCCGGAGCAATGTATGAAATCGTAGCTTTCTATGTAGATGATTGTAAAAATTTTTTTCCAGCAGTGCCTTCTATATTGAATAGACTTTGTTAATATTGATTAACGAGTCAGAAAAACTATAACATGAAATTGCACTTCACAGCAGTGGTGAATGAAATGCGATGAGAACATGTTAGGAGTATTTTTCCTTCTCTTTCAAAGGGTCAATAAAGAAAGAGATCTGTATCTCATTTTGCAGAAGGGCATTTTCTGCCTCTCTAGAGGGTGTGACATCCAAAATGTTGTTGGAGGCAAACGAGCTGACCCAAAGTTACTTCCTCATCTTACATAATTTTCTTCATGGCTATATCAAACCAACTATTTGGCCTCCTTCCAACTACTAAGCAGTGGCGTAGAAGTAAATTGGTAGCTGGGTGGGCGCTTTGCCGTCGATTATTTGTATAACAACTTGATCCACCTATTTATATAAGAAACTCAGAAAATTCTCTTGCAAGAAAGCATTCTTAATGCTTAAAATCTAATTACTAATCAATTGTTACAAGCAGGGACGTTCCCCATTTGTTCGGGTGGGATATAAGTTAGAAATTTCATGAATTTTCCTGGTTATGAAGCTGTTCTATTGCCACAAATCTTTATTCAGTCAAATGTCTTGAAGCAATGTTCTTCAGATATTTACATGTGGAAGGGCCAGGGGGGTAAATATGGCTACCAAACACGTTCAATGTGCAAGGCGTTCTCTAGTATCTTCTATAGGGCTGGGCCGGAGAAAAAATTTTGAAAATAGAGATTCTCAGAAGGCTGGAAAATACTATTTTGAGACTGATTTTGCATAGATAGTAAATGCTTCCTTTAAATATGCACTTTTTTAACTGTTGTAAAAGCAGTATGAAACCTTAAACTCTTCAACGATTACTGGACTTTGAATACGTACCGACCCCATTTTGCTTGAATTTTCTTAATCTCCGAAAATTGGCAGGGTGCTACAACCCCACACTCCATGGCGGCTACGTTCCTAATCACAAATTTTAGTAACACATTTTTTTTGTAGGAGAAACATTTTCTCTACACTAGCCTTATACTTCAAAGAGATTTACAAACTATGGATGGGGGTACGCCCCCTCGAAGTCAGAGCTAAAGGAGCTACGCCTCCGCGCACCCCTTCTTCTGCACAACTGCTACTAAGCGTGTAGGTTAGATGGTCTGGCTCATACTATACATGATGCACCCCTTTAATTTCATGAAATATTACCCCTCCCCCCACCAAAGCAAATTGAAATTGTCTGCCACCGCTTTACAAGTTCTAATCATGCACAAATTATACATTGTATAATTTATGGGCTGTGCCATTTAATGGGCGTAGTCATGTGCCCATTTTATGACATGGCCCACTTACATGTTAGACGCTTTCTACGTCCCTGATTCAAACCAAGCGTTAAATACAAAAAGCCGACTCAATAAAAATTTCTTTATTTATTGTCAAATTTTAGCTCTAAAACGTAATGAAGAAACTTCCATGAAAAGAATAACAAAATGTGTATGGAGCCAAATATTAGCACTTATGAAAGAAAAGCGTCAGTGTGATTTCAATTAAAGTCAAGGTCATGCCTACATCACTATTGGCTCAACTTTACAATCCACTGCGTAATGTTTCAAAGATTTTTACCTCAAAAATCGATGAGGTTCGATGGGAAAACGCGAAATTTCCTGGTTGAGCTTCTTTTATATTCGCGTATTAGTTTACTTGTTGGGTTCGGTAAAGAACTGGCCTCCCATTCAGAATGAATGGATCCTATAGAATTCCTAAGACAACGGGCCACTGTTCATCAGATTATGCCAGCCCTGGTTTTGGAACAACAACAACAACAACAATACACCTGCTTACCTCTCTAATTGTAGTTACAAGAGTTTCTTCAATTTTATTATGTCAAGTAATCAGTTGCTAATAACTCAAGGTCTTATAAGAAACAAATTTAAGCACAATTTCTTCCTCTATGCGCAATTTTGGTTTTAAGATGCGCAAAAGAGTTAACACAGTAGGCAATATGGGGAATCTATGTGCCATTTGATGTACAGTATCCCTTCATGTCTCATAATACCGTATTAGTCCCAACTTAACTTTCAACCACAGTTGCTCTCTGATGTCAGCAAATGTTTCATAATCCTAGTTTCTTGAAATCTGAGACTGAAAAATCCCAAATGGCAACCATGGCTTTATGAGACAACAGCTAGGTTTGACATCCTTTAACTGTCCGTAATGTTGCGCAGCTTAAGAGAACTATAAAAAAATAATTAAGAACAGAAGGACATCGTTCTTCTTAAGACCAAAAAGAATTAAACAATTCTCCCAAAAGTCATAAAGTCCCGAGCTCTTACGCAAAAGCAAAAACGGCAAGACTATTATTTTAAGATATGTAACCATGGAACCGTCGGAAAAAGGGCTGGAAACCACAAACAGTCGAACCCTACGACCTCCATGCCACAGTACAAAAACTGTGAAGAGAGCTCCGAGAAAAGAGGTCTCTCTCCTAGCACGAACCCCACTTAACATCTGATTCTCAACTGACAGTCTAAGTCTGCATGAAAGCTAATTGCCTCCAATCAGCTAACCAACGAAGTAAAGCATTCTGGCCTCTGGAGAGGACATTTCCCCTTCCCAGCGAATAACCGCTAATGTACTAAACACACCGATCATACAAATAGAATGAGAAATCAAACACAGTTAACTGTGACTATTATGGGGACATTACCCAAGATTTCGCGGATGTTGTAGCTGGAAGTGGTCTGCAGTATCATAACGTCATTCCAAAACAGAATTCATTGAAAAGACGTTGTTATTATTGATCAATGTTTCAGAACCGAATATAACATGAATTTGTACTTCACAGCAGTGGTGAACACTCGGGGGGAGCTAAGAGGGCAGCTACCCCCAATAATGTCAGACGTGCAAAATGTGTCAAAATTGCATTAGTGATGGCTCCCAAGAAGCACTAATGTATAAACCACTATACTGGCTTCAGATTGCTTTTCTCAAGCTTTGACGTACAGTGATTGGGTAGCAAAGAACAGGGCCACTAGGCATTGCTTTGGTGTACATATAAGATCAGCGTAGCTTTTTCTTTTTTGCTCTACGTCATAAAAATGCAATGATAACATGTTAGGAGTAGTTTTCCTTCTCCGTCAAAAGGTCAATAAAGAAAGAGAATTATATCTCATTTTGCAGAAGGGCATGTTCTTCCTCTCTAGAGGATGTGAAATCCAAAATGCTTTCTGGGGGCAAACTATCAGGCCCCAAATGTTTACCTAATCTTCAATAGTTTGTTTTGTTCATAGCTGTAGTCAGCCAACCGTTTGGCCTCCTTCCAACAACTAATCAGTGGCGTAGAAGTAATTTGGTAGCTAGGGGGCCGCTCTTTCTTCGATAAATTTTATAAGAAAATAAGAATTTGGTCCACCTAGTACTTTAAGAAGCTCAGGAAGTGGAAATTCAGAAATTAATGAACGTGTATTAGACTGTTGAATCTAGAGCCTAATATAGGGCCCACTAGGGTTGGGCCCGCAGAAAAACATTAAAGTCTGCAATGAAATTAAAATTAAACTTATATTGAAAATTAAAGTTAAAAGTCTGCATGAAAGCTAATTGCCTCCAATCAGCTAACCAATGAAGGGAATCATTCTTGCCTCTGGAGAGGACTTCCCCCTTCCCCCCGAATAACCGCTAATGTAGTAAATACACCGATCATACAAATAGAATGAGAAATCAAACACAGGTAACTGTGACTATTATGGAGACAATACCCCCCAAAATTTGCTAGAAGTGGTCTGTACTGTCATTCCAAAACATACTTTAACGTGCCCTCCTAATCTATTTCAACTTTCTGGGTGCTGGAGATTCAATAGTCGCTCGAAAGGATCTTATTATCGCATTTCCCCTCGTTTTTATTAGGGCTGCACGTTTTACGATGTATTGTATGCAAACATTTTTATCAGCAGATCTCTGCTATCAAGTGGATATGTGCTATAGGACACCTTGCATGATGGAATATCTGAATAAAAAGGAATTCAGACTCTGTTTTTAAAGTACCTGAAAAAGTATTTTGAGAAGGTCGCCTTGACCTCGTCAGAAAAAAACTTAGGCCAGATGCATACTGAAAACTCAGTTTCCTCTCTCCTAACGCCAGATTCTGCTTTAAGGTCCACCTTTTCTCATGCCAAAATGTAGCACATGACATCATTATTCATATTCTTTAGCTTGGTATAAAATAGAGCAGCCAATGTCATATTTGCAATAAATGTGTTCTATGCAGTCGTAGTTCTGCATAAATAGCTCAGATCTCTACAGTTAAAAGGTGCTTTTGAGATCTAAAGGAGCGCTATCCTTACACGTTTTTCAGGGGACTTGTCCCTTTTCACCCATATTATGCCTTGAGGTGCCATATATCCTCCTTAATTCTTTAGATTCCTCATCTCCATTCATTTTGAAGGATTTAAGTATCTCAAAATAATAATTTAATGTGCCGTTGTCCGTCAAGAAAGGTGCCTCTCCATATTAAGAAGCGAGCTTTTCTAAGATCTAAAACATTACCTCTTAAAAGTTTTCTAGGGGCTTTGCTTTCAAACCCCAATATCCTTTCCACTCACTCCTCACTAGGTGGCAGAGCCCAAAGGACACATATGACATATTATGCTTGGAACTCTGGTCTGCAAGAATTACAAAAGATTGTACTGAATGGGACGGCTTAGCTACTGCAACGTGTACTCTCAACGTGATCGAATTTACTGCTCTCATACAATATCGTGTCGGATGACGTGCCGTAAATGCCAAGGGCGTTCATAGATAAATTTATGAAATTTATTGCGCAATACTGTTAACGTAAGTCTTATATAAGGGGATCGTATTTCATAACTTTGCACTTACTAGTTAATTCAATATTTTTTTCGAATCCCAACGTTAATTCTAAAATATAGAGAGTATTGTCGGGAGAAATCAAGGTCAAATCAGGCCGAAGAGAGTCACCGGTGATTAGCAAAGGTAATGGGAAAGATGGAAGATCAACATATAATCGGCATCATATAATAATAGTAATAATAAGCTTCTTCTTGAGGCCTAGTTGCAAATCGGAGATACATAGGGAACATCTTTATAAGGAAAATGCAAAGCGTTTCAAATGAATACTTTTCATCGCTGAAATATTCTCATAATGCTATTCAAATTTTAGTGTATTTTTTGTCTCAATGAGTTGTGCTTAGACTACAGCTCAGTTATCATTGCCACTTAGTGGTAGAATAAAAAGAGTGTATTCCCTTATCTACAGCTGGGTTTGAAGGTACCCCCCCCCCCATGTGAATAAAAAACACCGTTCACAAATCCAAAACCACACCTCTTTATAATCAATTTAAAGAATAAAAGGTATATACAATTGCTGTATATTTCCCATTGAATCCCATAAACCTGCAGTTATTGAAAAGTATTCAATACCAAATTGAACAATATTTGCCTGCACGGCAAATAACAATTAATAGAAATTCAAGGAATATACCCATTCATTGAAAAAAAATTCTAGTTTTCATTAAATTGAATCATTATTCCAATACAATAACCAAAAACATCAACCAGTTTGAATTCTTGTTAGCAGTCCAAAATAATAATTTCGCCAATTCGTTCACTTTCCAATATAGTATTGATAAATTACAAGCTGGTTAGCGGTATTCACTGAAAAATCAATTTACTACATCAATTGCAAAGTTGCATTACCCTATTAGAGTTCAAGCCTTGCTTGGTGCTGGTTGAAATCAAATCATTGTAGGGTATCTACACCCTACCAATAGTCTTTCTCAATTCCGATGTTGTAGTAGTCTCCTTTGCCACCCTTCTACGCGCTTTTCAGTAGCTTGAGCCAGTCCTTTTCTCCCGATGGTTGCCTCCAGGAATCCCTCAAGACACAACATTTGGTCCCGCTTTCAATGCCCCAGCTGAAAACAGAAACATCGTGGTTGATTATAGAGTGCTGGTTGTATTGGATAAATATTCCATCTCTAACTTCTCTAGGGCTTGCATTACCATTACACCACATGAAATTGGCCCACTCTTGCGGAGTTCTGATGTCATCTTTTCCAGGCCGTTTACACATCCTGAAGTCTAAATGGAAAAACGTATAAAATTTATAGACAATGTATCATCACTTGCTGGAAATAACAACTAGAGATCACGGCACTTTTTGCATAATTTGTAACGGGAGAGCATCTGATATTTGTGAATAGAGCCCATGGGAGGATTGAAAGATGACCTACATAACCTTAAAAAATCTAATTAACATTGCAAGTATTGCAACACAGTGTTGGAGCTAGCAGAGAGTGAGGGACTATAGCTTCCTTGTCAGAGCATACTAGCTACTGCTAGCAATATAAGATTTTTCTCATTTAATTTCAAATATTCATACAGGTTACAAAAATCTCAGCTACATGGCAGTTTTACAAATTTTCATGCTTTAAATGAAAATAATTCAAAGTTTCTAAGAACTAAATAAGGACAAAACTTTATAAAATGCTAATTACATTTAAATTTAATACAAGTTTCAAAAAGTAAATGAAACTCTAAATACACCTACAGGATGAACTTCTTGAAAGTTGTCCATGATGGTACTAGTTTAGTTTGTCTGATGAGCTCATTCCATAATTTTGCCCAAGGATAACTGACAGCAGTTAGACCCACAGATGCTCGACGTAAAGCCTCTGCAGGTTCCCACCATCTCATAGTTATAATAGCAGTTCCAGTACCCTGTAAAACGTATCCTAGTCCCTTAATCAGAATGGCAAATCTGCCAAAACCTATTTCAGATTATTGTTAGCAAATGGCACAATGCTAAATTTTCATTCATTGACATAAATGGGAAAGTCTCTAATCATCATGGCACCAATTTTCCAAGAATTTTCAAATTCATATACCACATTCACTTACTTTCCACTTCGTGTAATTCACTATTGTCTGACACTTTCCAACTGTATTGTGTATGCCACATTGAATGCACTGCATGACTGTTCCAATGCGTGGCAATTGCTGCAGGTCTCATCAGGAATACTGTTTTTCTAGGTGTGTCTGTACACACCATGAAATCCTTTGTCATTATATGTGTCAACATTGCCTAAAAGTAGAACAGTAATTCAAATACTGCTAAGCAAATACATAATAATATACAATGTAATTTAAGCTATGAAAACCTGTAGTTCTAGTAGAGTCTACAAGCCATGCACTCATCACTTGTGCAGCATTTGGCCATGCAAAGTGGTACACAGTAAGTGCACTCAAAAAATAGTGATAAATATATGGAATGAATTAGATCGCTAACTGGGAGTGTATTCTACCAGCATAAGATGTCTCAAAGTTAGTTCATCATTCTCTGTTCAAAAAGAAAACATCCAAACTTTTACTGTCAAACAGTTTTGAGGATAAATATATGTCTTTGGAAACAATCAGCCTAAAAGTCATTTTCTGAGCATGCCAAAAGCAAGATTCCTGTAAGTTTTGCATTTTCCAAGCCCTTCAGGCCTATTCTTAAAGAAAATGTACACTGAAGCAAATATTGCTTATGGCTATTCAAAATCTTCACCATTATATGTTAACATTGGACTGAGAAGAATATGCACTTTGGTGTGATTTGGTTATATTTCAAAAGCAATTCTCCTGCTAAAAATTAAAGACTTTGATGACTGAAATTGCTGTAAGGCCTATGTTATTATGGATTGGATACAACATCAGTAGAAATGGGGCACACTTAACTATGATTTTAAAGCCTAATTTTTATATTTGGATACAATGCCATATTCTATGAAACAAGGACCGAGTGTTTCTGCCAAAAACATACAAAATTTATGTCTAAAAGCTGACAACTTTTGCTGAAGATAAGAGTTTGGTTTAAATATTTTGAATGAACTGAAAATTTTCTCTAGTTTCAGAAAAACCAATTCCTCCTCCAATCTGATGGATGGGGGTTCAATTTTCACAATTTCCATACCCAGCCTGCTGTGGGCTCCATTTTGGGGCTTACTTGATGGAGTGACTTATTTGCAGAAATGATTTTAAAGGTGGGCGTTTATATAAGGGTGGCATATTAACAGATCTATGGTAATAATGCTTACTTGCTAAGAGAGGAAGTGACAGCCATTCTCTTTTCTCAATATCATGCCATTTGTAACAATGGATGGCAGCTCCTTCACAATGTTAATGTCATACTCAATTGACAAATGGGCACTCTCCATAATCACATGGACTTGTAGGGGCATTTTCTGTGGATAAATTTCTCATGTCTTGTTGATCTTCATAATTAATTGCAAATGTTGTGATTTCAAACAATACTTTCACATTTCTGCACATTTTTACATGTTAGCAAATCACAATTTGCATCCTGCAGCTAAAAGGTAAATGAGAAAGCAGAATGAAATTCAAAAGAGAAATGATCCTTCATGAAAATCTTGGGAGCAAAGTTAATAGCTCCTAAAAGGCTGCAATAGTCTGTTTGTAGGGAACAAACAAAAACTTTATAAAATCAATGTGGTTAACAAAACACATTATCAAATTCACACAAAATGTATTATAACATCAGAAATTAAAATTTCATAAGTAGAGATTAATCCAAGCAATTTCAGAAATAAGAAATTATTGCAAGCAAATATTATTTTGCACAAACAATGATTGAATGTGGAACCAACAAAGACAGGAATAGAAAACACCCAGTTGCCAATTAGTTCATTTTCTTCCCACTTCTCATTCCTGTCATTGCAACCTGTTTGTGGTTAGAATTCCTAATAGGTATGCCTCTTCTTTTCACCAACACATAGTAGTTGTAGGTATAGTGTTATGCATGCTTTGCATTTTGGATGAGTAAACCTTGCAAACTTCCCTTTCCAAGACGGTATTTTGCATTATTACCTTGGTGCTTCTGCAAATATCACTTAATGCAATTTTTTCATTAAGTATAAATGGAACCAATATACTTTGGCATCAATCAAATACAAACTTACAAAATTGGCAAAGAGAACAGCTTCTCTAATAAGCATCATTGCTGCAATGGCTTTCCATCAATTCTCCAATCATACTAAAGATCTCATTTTTGCAGGGCACAAAATTCAACACCCTAACCAAGAATTATATCCCTAAAAACATCCTTTTGGAGAATAGGAAAGAATTATGTTCCAATGGGATCAGTAGCAGAACTATCAACTGTCAATAGCATTTCAACTAACAATATCAAGTTCAAGAGTTTTCCAGGAGATTTTATATTTTCCACAAGCAATGTCTAGAAGGTAACTTACATTCCAAAAGTCTCCAGGACTGCCCAGCACTTGCAGCCATCCGAAATATTTGTAATGAAAACGGCGCTAATGCAGTTTTGTACCTCTACCCTATTCCCTGCCCCTACCCCAATAAATTATACATCATTCAATAGCTCTCCATGAGCTGATTACAATGATACTATGCACTACGCTCTACATCAATTATTCAAGAAATTATCGAACAAATTCCACTTACCACGATCCACTGGCCTATCCTCAAAACACTCTTTCATATTTTGGCGGT
>WIPJ01001895.1:38085-70904 GCA_018155075.1 Cassiopea andromeda
TATATATATATATATATATATATATATATATATATATATATATATATATAAATGAATGTATGTGAACAGCATTAAATTTGCATACCACAAGCATTGCAAGAGTCAATATCCTTGCACTATTTGCAAATGAGAAAAAAACTGAATAACATACCCAATCAATTAGATCAGAAGTATCATTTTAGGAGTGCTTTGATTTCATCTGATTCTGCTGCATCATAGTAAGAAGAACCATCTGGAGCTTTCCCATCTTTCTTAGCTCCCTGAAAATTGAAACAAGGTGAAAAATTTACATATAGAAATTGTATATAAAATTCTTAGACTTTCAACAGTAAACCAACTCATTAAGATCAGAAGTAAATATAATGAGCACAGTCACTTTGGAACTAACAGTACACAAGCTGCAGTTTCCCCAGCAAATTGCATAACAGTCTTCACATGATATGACAGATTATTTTGCTAGTAGCACATGAAAACAATCCCATCCATTTTAGCAACTTTCATCATTCTCTTTTGAGCATTTTTGGGCTATGGAGCGGGATAGAATCTGGTGGAAGCAACCTAACAGGATATTGGTCTCCAAGAGCATTCTAGTATTTTGTGAAAAATGGTCCATATTGGACATCTTGGCTTTTGATTTACCATCAGCTTCCGCCTTCTAAGTTTGGAATAATATCACTATTGTGCGTGCTTTGAACATGACTGAGAGGAATTTCTGCGCTTGCTTTCCATACTTTCCAGTAGAGTCATTACCAAGTGGAATTACATTCCTTGTTTACCAACAAGTTTTGTCAAACACAATTATTACAATGTTTTCAGACATCTTCAAAATCTGGATTGTTTGACATTTTGTGTAGAAATTATGCTTACAAATACTTATAAACAGATATGACTTCTATCTCAAATAATAAAATTCAAAGCAGAACTAATAGGGTAACCAGAAAATTCATAGATTAATGCAAAACAAAGCCAACATTAGAAAACATAGCCAGGCCTTTTCTGGAATTTAGCCCATATTTCAGGCTTGAGAAAAAGTCAAAAAGGCCAGGCTCCCAGCTTGGGCTAGCCAGGGCGGGCAACCCTAGTGTTCACTATCTCATGTTCGATTTTCTATTGCAGGAAGCATGACAGCAGATACATTTAATCACTATAACATATATGTGTATCAAAAAAGAACAGATAGCACAAAACAGATATACTTGACCAAACACACAGAGAGAGAGAGAGAGACACAAAAACACATTAAGAGATGCAAACATACTATAAATACCTGAATTTCAGCACTGGGCTTATAGAGGTTTGTAAGTAATTTTGGTGGGCTTATATACAGGGGGCTTATATACAGGGGGCTTATATTCGGAGGGTCTTTTGGGTTAACAAATGACTTGTGTATGCCAAACAATTGACCATTCAGTGTCCAATCAGAGAGGCTAATAACAACAGTTAATGTGTAACAATTCACAAAAGAACAGAATTACATGGAATAAAATAGGACAAACATGATGTATGCAAAGGTTTTGTGAAGAAATAGGACATTCAGAGCACATGATAACAGTCATTTTATTTATGTGTCCAATGGAAACAACGTTTTCCATTGAATCCTAACTATACACACAGAATCCCAAATGTAAGCCCTGGGCATATTTTTGGGGGCTTATATTTAGAAGGATATTCTGGTTCCTCTACAGGGGGCCTTATATATGGGGGGCTTTCATTCAGGGAGTTTAAACTCGGGATTTTACATTATACAGACACAGATAAACAGATATTGGTACCACAGATAAACAAACACAAAACTAAAATTCATGGGCAGGTACAAACCTTTGACAAAAGATACTTGACACACTTTGCATGGCCTTCAAAGATGGAAGCAAGTAAAGGTGTTATTCCATGCTTGTCTGGTAGCTATGGAGAGAAAATCATGCCTATTAAAAGCCCATAGAATTCATCTATTCACAGGCAATGGCAAATCAGGCTTATGAACTTTGGCTTGATCATATCAGTGACATCTAGTATATATAAATATATATATATATATATATATATATATATATATATATATATATATATATATATATATATATAAACATATATATATATATATACATATATATACATACATATATATATATATATATGGATATTATTCAATATTTTGTATTAATTCTATGTAGCTTTTGTGGCTACAACTTACCAAATAGTATAAGGAAGTAAGGTATTAGCAGATAAATGAAGAAATAATCCAAAAACTTTAATAGTTCATACATTTATATCTGCCCCTTTTGATACTAGGTATTCAATCACTTCCAGTTGACCATAATCTGCTGCATAATGAATTGCCATTCTTCCATTCAATAATTCTGCATTGATATCAGCATTCTTTGAGACAAAAAAAATGCTTCAAATCTTAACTAGAGAATTTTAGCTTCCATCAATGAATTTGCACCTAAACATAGCTACATTGAGACAATTAAATACCAAGATTTAATGGAATCTACTCTCAAAATTTCATGTGGATAAGGGGCAATAGAACTATATTTCAACAAGTCTACAATACAATTAAACAGTATGAAGATAAAAAATTAGTACATGTTTGAATGCATAGTCAAATAATTTGTCAATGAAAATAAATAAAAATGTTGTTCTATAGAAAATATACTTTCAAATCATAGTTTGCCTTTGGGTTCATTCCATTTCAAATCAACATGGATATGAAACCCACAGAACCAAATTTAGCCAAATTTTAGTACAATTGTAGGGGTGATGGAGATTTGCAAAAATGCCAAATTTGAGTAAAAAATTCCAACTCTTTCAAAAGATATGGCCATGTAAACATATGACTATATATGGTAATAATAACATTAATCCACCATTATGGACTTTTGCAAATTTTTGTCATGTAGTTGAATTTGCTGTTTCACTTGATTCAGCCATCCCATCATGATGCAAATATTTATTCTGGTAGAATTAAGGGTGCAAAATCTGAGTATAGTAAAAAAATTATCATGCATCCTGAAATGAGTACTTTAACCTCCAATTAGTGTGCCACGCCTTAGAAATATTAGTTATTGCAACTTACTCTATGCAAAAGTTCAACAAAATAAATTACAATGTGGAACATAATGGAGGAACGTCATATCTGGTGCATTATTTCCACATGGGATGATGTTAATTTTGGTAAAATAAGAAGATGGTTACTTTCTTCATTTTTGATAAGTCTTCATTTTGCTCTGATTTTAAATGAAATTGCCCTTTGGTTTTATGCCAGCATACCTAGAAAATTTATTGTGAGAACTGCACAAGCTATAGACAACCTTTGCAGTCCTTGCAGTCATTACTCAAGGTATGCAGGCATAATATCCAAAAGGGACAAAACCAAAGGCAAACTGAAGTTGCACACATTCTATGCAAGCTGCATGCAATAAAGTTTTAAGATTTCAGTGCATCCAGCAAAATGTCTAAGCTGGCATGATGGCAAATATACCACAAGTCAAAAATCACAAAAACTATTATCAATATTGCACACTTGCAGATGAGGGCAAAATTGCTCTAAAAAGTGTACACAAAAGCAAAGAATCTTCCACAAATGCACTAGAAAGCAACATCTCTTCCACAAGTACATGTAAGATTACAGCCTTGCAAATTCAAGATCCTGTCTGCAAAACATGGCAGTTCTTAACAAAATCTGTTGTGTGCATATATGCAAATATACACAAATAATGTGCAATGTGTGTACAACATTCCATCTATAATGAGTTGCCTCCAAATACAGATGTGTAGCTGTGCATTTTGATGTGCACTGGACAACCTTCTGAAAAACCTTTTGTGTGCACAAACAACACCTGTGAAGTGGCACAAGATATTTCACCCAGAATGCAAAATGTGGTGTTTGCACAGATGATACATTTTCTGCTTAAGCCACATACACAACCTGAAAATAGGCATGGCGAAGTAGATTATGGGTGTGGCAGGGAATAATCTTAGCTTGGAATCCAAATATTCGACCTCTGGCAGAAGACTCTCAACACACAAGCTTGAGCTAAAGCCAAACACCTACATAAAAGCTCATGATGCTGAACATTCAGACGGAAATTATAATAAAGTGTAAATTCTGTTTACTATTTGCTAAGGTGCACACTTGAAGTGCACAATCCATCGTTTATTCCTTGATAGTCAAGAGATCAGAATGTAAAATTATTTATCAAAAACTTGCTTCAAAGCCATATAATCGTAGTAATGCAGAAGTTTACCTGTTGCTCCACAAGCTTGGTCAACTGCTCCATATCTCCATTTTTTGTTGCCCAAAGAAGATCTTCACCCATTATCACTGTTAGTATACCTCAATTAAAGAAAGTTAAGACAATTAAGAGCCACAAAAGGAATGACTTACAACTTTGACTAAGTCAGACTTAATGCTGTCAAGGTGCCTAGGCCAAAGCTTAGAATTAAGGAGTGCAGCCTCGTTTACAAAATGCCCGGTAAGTGGGCTAGCCCGCTTAGAGAGACTCACCACATTAACAAATCCATAGGAACATTTGTTTCTCTTTATATGAGAAAGCAGACTAGCCTGGAAAGCGAGGTCTAGCTGAAGCAATAGTGAAATTTTCCATATAAAGTTTCAAGCCCGCTTGCCGGGGTAAATTGGGCATACTGCGCCTGTGTTTCACGCGTATCATTTTATAAGGAACTTAAATCTAGACGACTACAATATTTAATTGGCAACTTACATAGATACATTTATGAAACTTCTTTCCTACCTTATTTGTGCATTCATTCTTGAGTTCTAGCCAAACTAAAAGTAAAATTCAGGATATTGATTTTTCCTTATGTTTGTACCGGTTTCATGGCACTATATATGCAGTGAAAATCAAGGAACCACCAAGGAACTTTTAGTACTAGAATTTGATACAAAGAGGCCCAAAAATAAGGAACTTTTAGAACTAGGCCTTGAGCTAGGTTCCTTACGAAATTAAAAGCGTGTATTGTAGAGCACACGCATTCTCAAACTATACAATCTTCTTTTTGACTTTTGGCTATCTGTGTCAACTTTCACGATGCATGAATTATCCTAATCACGTCAAAGGCAAGCAAAAACATATTGACTAAAGAGCAGAACTTTATATACAAAGAAATTACGTTACCAAGAACTGTGCAGGTTTTCATATCAAACCGAGATCTCGCTATGATGGCTAGCCCGCTTACCAAGAACATATAAGTCAAAAAAAAGTCAAAATCCTTTCCCGCGCCCAATAGCACATAGGGCGGCGTCCATCTCCGACTCTCTAGCCCTAGGCCACGCGTCTGTGAATGCAGTGAAAGCTACAGCGGGAGACTGGTCCGCTGGTAGCTCCGCGTGTTTAACTTCCCCACTCCTTTCTTATTTATCGAGCGCCAGACGAGAAGGCAGTGAGTACCATTTTTAAAGTCTTTGGTACGACTCGGCCGGGGCTCGAACCTACGACCTACCGGTTGTGAGGCAGACGCTCTAACCACTTGGCCATCACTCCGGTTTACGAACATATAAACAGGTCCTAAATTTGTTTCTGCATTCCTAAATAAAAATAATCTCCTTAGCGACTAACTCATTTTTAGACAACGTAACCTTAACTATAATCATATAAAACTATAATATTCCACATAGATGTAATACTATATATGGACGTAGGAACTATTGAAAAATTGAGGAGCCAGAGGCATTCAGGATCACCCTAACAAGCAAAAGGGACAACTCTGTCAACTGCAAAGGTGCATTTTTACATACAAACTTGTAAAAGACTGGGGGGTGCTTGCCCCCTGTGACCCTGATTCTTACGTCTATGATTGATTCATGAACAGATCATATTATAATCTGTGGTGATTTCTAAAAATTTGTAACAAGGGGGCTCTAGATGCAACCATGCCCAAATTTTGGGTGTTGACTAGCTGCAGCTACGACCATATATTTAGAGTGCGGATATGATGATTTAGTTTAATGCTGATATCGCATAATTAAAGATTAGAAATGTCTCAATAACCATATAGCATTAAACAATTGACCATAGAAATACAAAACACTTTGATAGCGGGTCAATACACTTTGAAAGCAAAGCCAATACATGAATTTTGGGGGGGGCGGAGTCCCTTAACATGATCAGCTAATTCAACAGGGGAGCTCAACCCCTGAACCCCCTAAAATTCACCCCTAGATGTAATGCTACAGCTGAATTCACCTTCAGTAATGCCAAAAGAGATAAACATCAGTATACCCTTCAGGATGCTGAATCAGAGATTCAGTAGAGCTGAATCACCATACCCCTCAGGATGCCTAGAATACTAAACTATTGAATTCAGACTTTGTAGCCCTATGCGGTGAAAGCGTAGAAGCATCTGGTAGAAACATTTATCCCTTGCTCCCAACTTTGCCCCTTGGGAAAATGGCAAGAAGGCAGCTTCCTAGACACAACAACTACCCAATTTGAGGTATAAAAAAAGAATGTTGAAGATAAAAGCTACAACTAATAATAAAAACACACTTTGTCTTAAGTAGGAGAAATCAAGAAAGAATGTTCTTAGATTGAATGAAAAGAATAAAATTTTGTGCACAAATACACATCACAGAGGTTCAGTGATACATAGATGAAACATTCACAATGAAAAGCCTAACGTTGAAATGATATATCTTGTAAATAGATCTTACAAAGTTTTGCAATTTTTAGGGTGAAGTCAAGATGCATTAAAAGAAAGTAAAAGTACAATTGCTCTTTACTGTAATCGAAAACAATGCCAAGAAATGCAATCATGCTTGCATCAGCTGAGAACTTCGCAGTTTTGACGGTGAACTACAGGCATGGTCAAGCAAGTTATCATAGTGATCTAATTTCCAGATAGGATATCATGAAGCTGTTAACAGCAGGTTTTTGTGCGAAAGAAGGGCAACGCATGGACGGAGATGAGGCATTATTAATCGTTCTGAGCTCATTTGGCATTGAGATTTGGCGAGGGACTGCAAACATTTGATTTCTTGAAAAAATCTTTATAGATTTGTTGAGTACATCAGAGATTTCGGTCATTTGGGAATTTTCTGATGATCCAAAAACTAACAAATTTTGATGCAAACTAAGCAACTAGTCCTGACAGGGACGTAACTTTATTATATTTAGTGGTATAAGGGGTTTGCCATGCCAAAATTTGACCTTTCTTTTCTTTTGGTAACAGTAGTTGATCAAATAGCCCTGGATCCAGCAAGGTGCTTTGCAAGCTCGCAAAGATGCATTTTGCTGCCGTTTTTGCCCTGCGAAATGGCAAGTTTTCAAGGTCAAATTTCGCCCCTGAGTACTTGGCGGCCATTATACAATTGTTGTTTTCAGCATATTTGCATGAAGCATGAAAGCCCCAGAAACCGATTTGAATGAATGAAAAAGCTTGTTAAGCGACTGATGAAAAAATTTGAAGAGCCTCTTGATGAGCAAAGCTTCTATCGAAAGAAAAACGACTTCATTATAAGGATGAAGTAGCAAGTTGCTTAATTAGTACTAAAGGTTTACATTGGACAAAATAAGGTATATTTGAAAGGCTGGCAATCCACTCCGTTTGAAATTAGCTTGCATTGGAAAGAGGCTGTTCCAGGGCTACGTCTGGTAATAGCAATTCAAATACCACCAGTCAAGATCAGCCATGTGTCTAGCAGCCAATGAACAAGTGGCTAACAGTGTTACAAACTAATTGAACAAGAGACAATAGTCTGATAAGAGAAGGGATTTTGTTCGACATGGATTAGGTCAATTATGAGTTCCTGACGGAATTGGGTCAGGCGCTATTCACATCGAAAGGTTGTGGTAAGTCTTTAAATTTTCTTGTTAATCCCTAATATAATTTTATTAATACCTAATATTATCACTAAAGGAAGCAAATGCAAATCTACTAATTAGTTGACTTGTAACATTTTTGATATCAATTTTGTAATTTGTAGCAAGTTTTGTGAAAAGATGATCTGAACTTGAATTCAAACTCATTAACTGTAGAAAGCATCTTCTTCCATTGTTGCAAATGAGACTAAGAGATCACGCGTAATTTTAGAGTCAATAGATACCAAGTTCCTAAATAGTTTTATAAGCTGAAGTTTCTTTCCTTGTGTGTATCATCGCAACATTTTGCTAAATATTAACAATATTTTTCTTGTTTGCTAGCTATTAACTATGACAATTTACGAATAGCTAAATTCAACTAACATTATAGCATGATAAGGGCGGGAACTCCTCATTCTATGTGAATTACGCTTGCATTTCTCTTCTTCTAGGATGTACAGCAGCCATGTTGTTCATGCTTGCTTTGTTGCTGATTTCAGCAGGTATCAATCCACGCTCTTAAGTTATATCATTTATGGCATCTAGCAAAAATAACTAGGAATGAAGAACAGTAACTATAAATAAGACAAACATGAACACATGAAAATCAGTCACATCTTCCAATCAATTTTAGCGCACATAAATAGAACCTACTTCAATGAAAGTGTGTACATCCAACAAGAGATACTTACTTTTTTAATGGCCTAGAGTGCAGTGGTGCAGAAGTAAATTGATAGCTGGGGGGTTGGGACTCTTCTCATACATACAGTTTTATAAGAAATTTAGAAATCGTTCTATCTAGTTGTATAAGAAACTAAGAATATTGCTCAGTAAACGACGTATTTCTAATACTTGTCTTGTCAGTATTATCTACTTAGATAACAATTTCTTAACAGCTTCTAAGTCTAAAGTAGCCTTTTGCAATAAAATAAGAGCTACTCAGTGCTTCAGTGCCAAGAAAATTACCGAGCTAGGGGGGCTGAGCCCCTCAAGTCACAGCTAGGAAGCTGCACCCTCCGCGTTCCCCCTCTTCTACGTCACTGCTAGAGTGGCATTCCATCATATAATTTTCTATTGTTAAAAAAGGTTCATAAGAATACTGAGGCTCAAAATCCCTGAAATTTAAAAATAGTTTAAGAATGATGCGAGGTTAAAGCTTCAACGAGACATAAGAATGTTTGTATCCTAATTGTAATGCTGCTTTCAGATGTACTTTTGCATTATTGATACAAGCTATAAACTTTTGCTTAGTTTTATGATGTAGTAAGACATCAACAAAGGTTGATATATTTTCCAAAAATTTTTAGGCGAAGTTACACCTTTGGCATTTAAGAATAATTTAGGAATAATTCTAGGCGCAAAAATCAGAGAAATTGAAGAGTATTGAGGCTCGGAAACAGGTTAGATTTTGAAAAACATCTGCAATTGACGCTGAAATGAGGGCTCTTTAAAAGCTTTTGTTAGGCAAAGATTTTTATGGTTTGCACTATGACTTTGATATGAAAGGGTGTCTTAAGAATTTAACTTTTCTAAACACTATCCTTTTTTATATATTAGCTCCTCTTGAGAACAAATGTTTATAGGCCTCTTTATGCTTCATGAGTTACATACACTATCTGAATGTGGTACAGTAAGTTGTAGGTATGATAATTTGAACAATGGCTTGGCTGTGATAAGAGATAAAGTAACGCCTGAAGAGATATCAGAAGTAATCATAAACCCGAGGAAAAGAGACCTATCTTCGTTGTCTTCTGTTCAAAATCAGGTATCAATATTTGCACTTGCATTGAAAATTTTACATCAGTGACTCTAACGTGTAATTGATAAAACAATAATGAAGAAGATGACAATGATGATGATTATTGTTACAATTATGATGATGATCATGACGATGACGATTAGGATGATTAAAATAATGATAGATTTGATTATAATGAGGATAAGGTGATGCTAGCCGTGGTGGTATTGATCAGACATAGTTTGTGTATTTCCTCGTGGTAGCTAGTGAGCTAGTGTGCACGTACCAGTCACAGACATGTGCAGAACTGTTTAGTAGAATTGGTGAAATAAATATTCCTCCGATTGCGCTTCTAGAATGTCTGTTAGTCCACATTTTCACAGAATGATCACGGGAGAGCTTCCGAAGTAAAACTGCTATGCATTTTCCATTGCAGATCGAGGCTGCCAACATTCAATCGATAATCAACGAGCAGCAACGAGAAAAGACCACAAAACACGAAAGAGAGATCAGAGCTGTTAAAAAGATAACTACGAGGCTGCAGAAGTCTGCCGAAGAAGAGGCAGAGTTCAGCCCAGATCATTTTATCAAGAAAATTCGACTGGTAAGAGCTGCTCATGTGCATCCAATTCAAACACAAAGATCATCTCATCCTGGTATTCCCAATGTGCTTGCTGTCCCTGCGAAGCCGCCTAGCAAATTTACAAATGCAGCCGCAGATGTGAAACCTAAGCTACTGCGGATAAGCTATGCGAAGTAAAGGACGATGAGGAGGATATCGCTGTACTCACGTGATGTTTTAGTATCTTAGGATTCTAGGCAAAATAGAGTTTGAAGGATAAACTAGAAGTATAGTAAAGGTAGATCTTTAATTTGTTCAATTGAAATCCAATTCTTCCACTTTCATGGCACTTTGGAAGGAATTATCAAGATGTGCCTTCTTGCTCAACATGTTCAAAAATTATTCTATTGGTTAATGTCGGAATTCATATAGTGTTAAAACATCAGAAGCCAGTCCCTGTATGGGAAAGAGGCAGAGTTCAATTACTACGGGCTCTGATCCGATCCATGCAACGTTCATTAGTATATAGGAATGGAAATGTAGGACGATGCAAGACCCTGAAATATTCAGTCTTATGGTTTATAAAATAAATTAGGCAAGTCAGATAGCGTCTTTGCCTGTTGGGAGATTCCCCTTCTTGGATGTTCTCGAAATTTTATTCATAATTTCTGTCTGATTTTGAATAAGTCTAGGCTGCATGAATGTCTTCATTTTACTAATCCCTCTCATATATCTGACAAAATTTAGCGATGCAATAGAACTGAGATATGCAATATGTATATATATGTATTTTAATTTATGCATGCATATGCTGTAGCAGATGTTTAAAACGTTAAATAATGTATGAAAAATTATGCAGAATACTAGTTTTGTCTCGATGTCTTCAAGGTGGCTCAACAATAGCCAAAAAAGTCTTGCTAGAGATTAACCGTGCTAAATGTAATGTCATTACTTCAAAAATTGGAGTACAAGCTTCTTCTTGCGTACCAGCATTATTAATGCAAAATGATGAACCAAAAAGCACAAATGATGCATTTCTTAAAAAAGAAGCTTCTACTTGGTGCTCTCTCTCTCTCTCTCTCTCTCTCTCTCTCTCTCTCTTCTTGTCCCTTTCTTAATCTAAAACCTGGAAAATTCATTCAAAATTTCTTGATATAAAAATGTTACTTTGAAACTTATTTTACTTGAGTAATAGCTTTGATAACGATGATAATAATCTTCTATGATACTAATCTTCTATAACTATTGAGAAAACCAGTTTCTTGTGCAGAATTTTGAAGAAGGGAGCTCAAAGCCAGGAACGTGTCGAAGCCAAGGGCGTGAGGATGTCACACCCTACTTTGCGTCGATACTGTCAGTAATTCTTTAGCTTGTCGGTAAAAGCTGGAGTTGGAGACTATCGATTTTTGGTAAGTCTGGGAAAGTTGATAGTCTGCCTGAATGTGACTTTTGTACACCCCTCAGAATCCAGAAAAGTCATGGCTCCACGGCTAGTTTTGAGACAGGCCCCTATTGTTCTAGGAAAATCTCCCTTGAGGAAAATTCTGATTCATGGTAATAAGGTGATCTGATATGAGGAAAATGGAGGGACATAATAGTAATTAAGAATTTCATACAGGATAAAAACTTAAGTAATTGATTGCTGCTGTCAATGTTTGACGTATGGAAGTAAAAGGTACTTAAATAGGAAATGAAAAATAGATCACAGTTGGACGTCTAGGAATATAGTTGTTTATAAGTTATGTTACTCATGAAAATTACCCATAATTTTCCTCAAAGCAATCCTGACTTCCTAAAGGCAAACTTCTAATAGATGCTGTAGAATGACGAAGACTATACACCAGGGCACTTTTAGGAATTTTCACTGGTGGGGCGTTTAAGAAAGGGCACTTTAGTTAGATGCAGAATATACAGATTTTCAGGCTTTCAAAAGCACTCTTAAAATATTGCTATGGACCAGTAGTTCCCAAAATATGTTACGTGATGGCTTCTTGCTACATGCTTTTTCCACTTGCAGTCTCTGGAGCTGAGGTGGCTTCAGAATTAGCGTTTCTGCTAGAAATTATTTTATGCCATATCCTTAGCTTCCTAGGAAATTCAGCAAAGTACTTCTGTCTGTTGCAGAACTATCATTTCTACTTTAGAAGCCCAACTCTGTAGGCCTGTCCTTATGAATGTTAGTAACTGGAAGAAAATAACCACCTCTACCAAAGACCGTTGCTTGAAGAGGAAAAGAGGGATCGGGGGGCTGAGACCCCAGTAAATGTGTCCAAATCACTCCCTTTACTTTGGCTTAGAATGCATCTCCCAAAATCAAGAGTGGTATGGGCAGCATGGAATTTTGATAGTTTGTGGCCACTTTGTACAAAGACATAGTGCTTAGAAGATAGTATCTTGGTCAGACATCATTAAATTTGACTCAAACTGTCTCTAGATTGATTTTCTTTCATACTTTCTATTATCCTCAGATGATTATGCCATCGCTAATTAAGGTCATCTCACGCTAGATGCAAACCTCAATTACCAAGTAGTAATAAATATACCTTCACAGACAAATACCCACAGAGTGTGAAATGTGTGCCGAGTTGTCACGGTGTATAGCTTGCGCTAAAAAGGACCTAAAGTCTATGAATGTGGTTCTACAACTTGCAAGCTTGAGAAGCTTCTCGTGGTCCTTCGAAAACCCTTCAGGTTCCCCCCCTGGGAGACCGCGGATCACAGTTTTGGAACCACTAGAACAAAAGGATTTATTACTCGTTTATTACTAAAAGTGCCCATCTCGAGCTTTGCGAATGAAAGGGAAATCAACTATAGAAGTTGCATTTCCAGGGGAAATGAATTGAGATTTAAAACCTTTTCAACGAGGACTTAACTTGTTTCATACATAAATACTTCAAATAAAGCAAAAAAATAGAAAGTCACTGAATTATAAGGGTGCTTAAGTGGTGGGGCAAACATATTCCACAGGTGGGACAATGAAAGGGGCTGGTGAGGAATTTCCCCATCACTTTATATGTTGAAATATGCCTTGCTATTCATAAAGCATTGGCTGCAGGAAGGTTTCAATTTTTTCTGGATTCTGGCATACTCATTGGTCAAAAGTCGTTCGGCACGCCACTGTTGAGCACAAGCAAAAATTCTATCAGTAGGATACACAAGTCATGAGGTATGAAGTCAACGCTGAGATTTTCCAAAACAATATGTGTTCCTTGAGTCAGCGATTCGAGCATGTTCAAAAATTGTTAGTTTAATACGTAGGTTGACAAAAGAGTGATCAAAGCGAAACACAAGTTGAAATTCTATAGATCAACAAATAACTGTTCCTTTGTCCATTAAGAAATTTTATCCTTTCATCACGCATAACTCAGTCAACAAACGAATAAGGAAGTTCGTTGATGTTGGGATAAATCGGAATCGCCAAAAGTAATACGAAACGTTTAAGAGAAATTCGATACTTCGAACAAACATTGAGAACACCTGGTTTGACATTATAAAAAAGTGGTTTCGTTGGAGTTGAGCATCAAATTGAATTTAACATAAGATTTCAAAGTATATATCCAGCATAATGTGTGGCAAACTGACGTTGATAATCTTATTGGTTATGATAAATTCTCTTTTCATGGTAAGTCGAAGAATGCACTGCGTTTTAAATTAATATATTCTGTCATACACTGGACTAACTATAATTGAAGAAAAAGATTTCATTAGACTTATCAAAGCAGGTGTCTGTTTTGTGTCTGTGTGCAAAATGAAAAACAATGAGGCTATGAAAATCGTGTATTCAATACTTTTTTAGCAAGACCTCAAACTCCATGTTGCTGCAAGGTGTAACAGGTGTGATGAACTCTATATCTTATCATTAATAGGCACATAATTATTACATCCGACAAAATTATGTTTTTTTTTAAGTTCAGCATTCACAAACTAACCAGGAATCTAGGAACAAGACTTGCCCTTCCTAGGAAGTAGTTTAAAAAAGGAACTAACAACGGCTTGATCGAAGATCTTACTGTAATTGCTTTTTATTCGCAATACGCATAAATGTCCTAAACGCTTCTTCATGGTATGATCTTTTTTAGATGAGAATATTTAATTTTCTACGGAGCCTCGATAGTTTAAACTTTTCTGGTTTAGAACTTTGGACTATTATTCATTTATTCTTAAATACCAAAGGCTTAACCTTGCCTGAAATCAAATTAATGTATTCATATCTTTGTTGATGTCTTTCTTCATCATTCAGCAAACCAAATGTGGAACAGATTTTGTATCAATAGTGTAAAATTTAATCAAAAATCAGCATCAGAATATTTTTAAGTCTTGAGGGCGCTGAAGCCTTGACTTTTTCTTAAATTACTCTTAAGCATCAGTACTTTTTAGCCTCAATGTTCTTGTAAACATTCTTCATTTAAAAATATAATGCATTGGGAGTTTGTTTTGGTTTCATTTGGTTGACAATCGAAGCTCAATTCAGCCTTTTGTGTACAGGAAAGAATTTTCAGATTTCTACATCAACCTTAAGGCAATAAAACATTGAGGAAGAGATTTGACATAAGAATCTGCAGTCATGCATACTAAATCTTTAAGTATTTAACAAATAACGGCAAAACAACAAAATTGCGCAAAGAATAACAGCATGTTTACCAAACTACTAAAGAAAAGAAACAAAAACATTTTTAACGCTATTATCACAATGCAGTAGAAAAATACAGATAAGATAAATTAAAACCAGGAAGGTCATATAGAAATATGAGGAAGGGCCTTAGTGAAGTGATTTAATATCAGTTTCGCATACAAGAGTGGAAGGAAATTAAATGATTTCCAACATTTGAACAAAACAGTGAGTAGAATACTGGATACTATGATAAAAGTAGGACACACTGATATTGAGCAAGACTGCAAATCTGCTCTATAAAATGAGACGGAAAGAAGGAATAGGAATACTTTTCATTAAATCATACAATGAATGCCATATACATTGCAGAAAATGCAGATTACTCAAAATAAAATAAGGTATTGAAAGCAAAAGTAGGATTAAAAAGTTGTTTCATCTACCGTGTAAAATGACTTGCAAATGCTTTTGATTTTTCAATACTATGCCACACATTCCTCATTTATTCGTGTTGCTAAACACTTTATACATATCTTTCTTTGCATTTTGTTGAACATAATTGATATTAAAGAAGTTTATATGAAAATGAAGCTCAAATGGCTAAAATCTTAAGAAAATATTAGGAAAGTTAAGTGTGTTTTGTTGGCCAAAAATCGATATTTCGTCATTACTACATTCAAAATGTTAAAGATAGAGTTCAGTTTCAAGTATACAAGATAAACAAAGAAAGTGTAATGCATTTAAACCAGTTTATTTCCGTCAAAGTTAAGAAAATCTCAGGCTCAGTTTCGAAAAAGTTAAGAAAGTTGAAGCTCTGGGAAAATGATGATTTTCTTATAAAAATAAGCTTGAAGTAACGTTCTTATAAAGTTATTTCTTATAAAAAATGTATTTAGTTTTGCTAAGGGCAAATATTTTGCGAAAACAAATTTTAAAGGATGTCAATTCTCCTCAAACTGACAAGGAAGGACATTTCATGTCCATGTGAGTGGAAAGCTTATGTGTCATTACCCAAAAATGCTTTTTGCGACAGAGCTTCAGCCTGAGGCTTGTTTTTGGTTTGCTCTTAATTTTGCATCAGATTTCCGGTTCTTGTTTTTATAAAATTGTGCTTACAAAAAAAGAGCGTAGGCCTAGCCACAAATGCAAGAAAATCCTCTTTCTATGTTTCTATGTTATTTGACAAATTGTTATAGTTCAGCGCAATATGATACAGTATCAATCTATATTTTAAGATATATTATGACAAATATTTTGATACGATGATTTCTGTAAAAATAAATAGGTGGCTGGACTTGGTTTGGTTGGGTGTGGTGTTTGGATTCGAGTTGCAAGTAAAGATTACAACACAATCCTAGGAAGTGAAGGCTTAGAAACACCAACTAATTTAATCCTGGCAGCTGGGAGTGCTATATTCTTAGTTTCATTCCTTGGATTTTGCGGAGCTTGCTGTGAAAGCAATTGCCTTCTTATCCTGGTGAGTGGATTGTTAGAAATTATGTTTCAGTCAATTTTGTATGAGATTTAGCATATGAAATTGGCGACACATCATAAGCATTTGCCAAAAGATGGCTGGCAACAAACACAAGTGAATTTGATTGATATTCAGTGATGGCGCCAGCGGGGGACTGTAACCCCCTAAAATTTTGCTAGCCCCCCCCGTCGGCAACTAAATTTCCACGCACCTTCGGCAATTTGCTTCTATAGCAGAATCTATATGGTTATTAAAGATAATAATAATGTTATCAAAAAAGTCTCAGATCAATCTGGTATCAGAATTACAAACATCGGTATTTAGTTTGCATGTTTTCATATGTTTATACCTATCCACTTATTGCATCTATATATCCTATCCATTCTTTTAACATGTAACTTTAACAGATGGCCTAAGCAAAATGAAAAACAGTAGAAATATCTTACAATGCAAAATTTTCAAGAAAATGTTTGTCAATCTTCAGTCCAAAATAGATACCCTCCCCCCCCTACTCACTACTTCTTTCATCAGAAATGCTTACCAGGATACTTTTATTGTTCAATCTGGTTGGTTAAACTTTAACTTTGGGTATTTTGTCAACCCCTACTCAGGCGCGCAACTAGGAAGTTTCGAGGGCAAGGGTCCAATCCATGAAAAAGGGAACATCAAAGCTTTTTAAAAGAAGGCACAGCCTGTGAATATTGTTTTTTTAGATCATTTAGTGGAGAACATACTGTGTACAATTTACTGATTTCGTTGCCCTGAAAACCAATTAGTCTTATTGTTAATTCTTGTAATGGTAAGAGAAGGAAACAGAAGCCGGGGACAAAGCCCCAGGAAAATTTTCAGAATCACGACTTTTTCATCTTAAGGAAACGCCTTTTGTGCTTTGGAGAGAGCATCTTAGAAAGGGCACTTTTGTTCATTTGCTGAAAAGGCAGGGATCTAGACCCCCGGGAGCTCCCTAGTTGCGCGTCTGCCTCCCACTTAGCTATTGCCTGCTCTTTCTATTCCAAACTGGAGAGTACAAGCTTGGAATTTTGTGATATATTTGATGAAGTGAGGTTATTTTTTCATAGGAAATAAATTATCTAAAATGAAATAACAATATTTTGTTCCGATGTTTCTAGTATTTGATGGCCCTTGTCCTAATCGTTTTACTCGAAATTGGATCTGTCGCAGTTGCATTCATTTTTAAAGGGAAGGTAAGAGCACACAAAATAATATTTAAGGGTTTATACCATGAAGTCATTGGATTGCATGATCATTAATCAATCGATCAATCTATTAATTAAAAACAGATAAATTGCATTCTACAAGTTTCAAAATTTTGCAGCTGAAAATGCGTTTTTTCCCTTCGAAACAAGGAGTAGATCTGAGCAAACTTATCCAGTTCATGTGAGAATCTATTGACAAAGTTTGTTGATCAAGTTGCGACGCAATCACTATGATACTTAAACACCCAATCATTCGATTACTTGATTCCATCATAAATTCTAACTGAGCAAATGCTGTTTGATACTTCGTCACGTGTAGCGCTCCTCCGCGATTATTCGTCGTATATTTAAGCTTAGCATTCGCTTCACAGTTTAGAGTTTTAAGATTACGAGTTTATAGTTACGAGTTCAGAGTTTATAGTTCAGAGTTTATAGTTTACAGTTCACCGGTAAGAGTTACGAGTTTGAGTTAAGACTTTCAAAAGAACAAGATTTATTAATTACTGTAAATATTAGGTTGATTTAATGCTGTTATATATCCAACGAGAAATTTAGTTATTGTCAAGTCTTGCACTAATCCCAAAGATCATAAAGTTTACAACAAATGCTTCTAAAGCTATTTGATTCATTTCTGAACATCAGTTTTGTAAATGACAATTCCATGATGTGGTAGCTTGGAAATTTTCTTATGTCATTGCAGACAGAAGAATATGTAACAAATGCAATTCAAAAAGCCATAAAAGACACATATGGGAAGGATGGACATGGTGCTATAACAGTCGCTATTAATGCAGTACAGGAAGAGGTAAATTTGTAAACATTTAAATCATTATCATTCTTATGTGTTATTGTTTGCTATTATTGTCACTATTAGCATACAACCATACTTTGCAAAGGTAGTAAGTAGGATATTCACGAGTCATAGCCATAGTTGTCTCCACAATTGTCATCATTATTATCTTCAACATCGTCATCTTTCTTTCTTCTTTCTGATCTAAGTCATTGAGCTTGCTTTTCTTTGAAAAGGCTTGGGTGGACAGACTGCCACAGTTCATTATTACCTGCCTTAAATTTGACTCTCTGTGAAATATATTTCTATCAACCTACAAGCGGTTGTCATCATCACCATCATAATCACTATCACCATCATCATAATAAATACCATCATCATCATCATAATCAACATCATCATCATAATCATCATCATTATCATCATCATCATCATCATCATCATCATCATCATCATCATAATCATCATCATCATCATCATCATAATCATCATCATCATCATCATCATCATTATCGTCATCATCATCATCATCATCATCATCATCATCATCGTCATCAGCCTCATTGCCTTCTTTGTCTTAAAATAAGTAAGGAAGTTGCCTAAACATATTTTAATGCTAACCGGTAAGGTAATTCTGAAAATATGGCATTATTTTTACCAGATGAGATGCTGTGGAGCAAACAGCTATTTAGACTATAATGGATCAGTGTGGTATGAAGGAGTGAAATCACAGAGGGAAAGACCATACCCTGACAGTTGCATTGATGCAAGCAAAAGGAATAACAGCCTACCGCTCAATAACACCCTTGATGGGGATATAGCTTATGATACGGTAAGATTATTGATATCACTACTTTCAAGATACATTGTGCAAAGAATAAGAAGGGCTTATATCAGACAGAGCAGACCAGTCAATGATGTAGACCAGACATGCTCATTTTGAGTAGGCTGTGCTACGACAAATATAGAATTATTTACCTCTAGGACTTTGCAGTCATTCTTTAAAACTCGGGGACATTTTCTCCACCCCCCCATGCTTTAAAGCGAGCCCTCTCAAAAAGCTATAACTGTCTCCTGACGTTCCTCCTTTTCAGTAGTAAAGGATAATGCAAATGTCGTGCCATAAATGTAAAAAAGTTCTGAGACCGGGAAAAACGTCCCAAGTTCTTATTATCCAAAACTTAGTGATATAACTCTTCTTCTTTTTCCTTTTCTTTTTGAGTGCAATTGCTATGCATCTCGAGTGGCGCGCTCCCTAACCCTGCTCCGAAAAGTCAAGATCTTGTTTGGTAGAAACAGCTCGTGATCAATGTTAGTGATACAACTCGTCTCGTGATCAATGCAAGCGAGCCTGTATCGGCTTGAATCTTCATCTTCCATGCAAATAGAGATAATTGTTTATTGCTAACGAAATTGCAAACATGTTCATGACTCATCAGAGTCTAAAGTATCAACAGACATGCATCATCTGAGCAAGTTGATAGAACAACATTCGTAGATGAGTGATGAGCAGACAGAAGGAATCATCAATTACGGAGTTGTTCAATCAGCAGCATAATTCATCCAGTTGTTTGACTAAAACATTGCTTGGTATATGTATGAATAGTAGAGAGAAAATTAAAGATATTAGGGTTGGCGCTAATGCTGTATCAAAGAAGTTATTGGTATATGCATTGGTTTAGTGAGTTTGTTACCTTAAGATATTCGAAGGAAGTTTCTTATATGGAGACTTGCTGCTATGTTAGACTACAAACGAAAGGCCTAACCGAGCAGAACGAAGGAATATAACTAAAGGGGAATGGGCAGGAGGACGGGGGCACTTTATCTGACATTTGAAGAGTAGATTGAATTGATAAAATATAGATAAAATTAATGAAGGATAGCAAGAATGAAGATGTATAGAATTTATGGAGATAGATAGAAGAAATGAAGGATAGATATAATAAATGAAATGAAAAAAGGATAGGTGGAATGAATGAAGGATAGATGTAATGAAAGAAGGATAGGTGTATTGAATGAAGGATAGATGTTATGAATGAAAGATAGATGAAATGACTGAAGGATAGATGTAATGAATGAAGGATGGTTGTATTGAATAGAGGATAGATGTTGTGAATGAAAGATAGATGTAATGACTGATGGATAGATGTAATAAATGAAGGATAGATGTAATGAATAAAAGATAGCTGTATTGAATGAAGGATAGATGTTGTGAATGAAAGATAGATGTAATGAATGAAGGATAGATGTAACGAATGAAGGATGGTTGCATTGAATGAAAGACAGATGTTGTGAATGAAAGATAGATGTAATGAGCAAGCAATAGCTTGCTAAGTAGCTTGACTAAATTTTACCTTATGAATAACTTTTTATCTATCCAATCTTAGGGATGCATCACAGCAATGAAAAATGCGGCAAATGACCAGCTTCTATTCAGCGGTGCAATAGCTGCATCTATTCTCTTCATTGAGGTATGACATGCTTGATGTTTCAATCAGTGGCGTATACTTGGAGAGGTGGGAAGTGTCGCCCTCCCAATACTTTTTTGACTTAAGGAAATGTGGCATAATTGACAGTTCACAGGTAGCAATGGTCGACAATATTCAATAAGCCTTTCCCCCTTCCTCCAATAAATGACATATTTGCCAATGGTGTTTATGCGATCCTGAACTTCCATTGCGATGTTAAAGCAAAAAAGTTACAATTTTATGCCAGGAAATTTTCAAGAGCAAAGGAAAAAGATTTGCATTACTAGGCTTTGCAAAATTTTATATTTTTTATGTGCAAAGCAGGCTTTTCCACATCTATACTTTCTAAAACTTAGTCCAATCAGTTGAGCTTTGAATAGAGCTTGATAGACATATATTAAAATACTACTGAATAACAAGATTGAATCTCTTTTTTTCATTTTTCATTTTTCATTTTTTTTTCATTTGCAGGTTGTTGGCATTATGGGCGGTGTCTCACTTTTCAGACGTTTAAAACCTACAGCATCACCAATTTAATAAACAATCACCTGAAATGACATGTTTGACTCTAAAAGAGGTCATTTCAATGCTATTTTTATCATTTTTCAAGATAAGCAATCACTGGTATTGAATCCTCTTTCACTTGCAATTATAAATCTAGTGTAGGTGATATCATTAATTCTAACAATTAGTATTTGGGATTTTCACTTTTTTTTTTTATTAAAATCTCTAACAAGACAGGCACTTTAATATCCAAATGATGTAGCAAGGCAACAGGAGCTCTAATTACCGTACATCGTAATAGTAGCCCCTGGGGGCGGTGATTTACAAGGGACCTTACTCGAGGGGAGAGCTTTCTCGATGCTCCATTCCAAGGCTTCAAGTCTCAAAGAAATGAAAGTATTCCATGGGAAGTCATTAATGCTGAGCTCTCTTCTCCTGTTATTAAGATTAAACTATTAATTACAACCGGATTAATGTGTGAATGAGATGTTAATATATACAAAAGTGCACAACTTGCAGTTCTGAATTATTTTCTGCTTGTCTCAAAGTCTTGTTAACATTCGCCAGTTACATTACTTAGAGGGTCAAATGATCACGATAGAGAGGCAGATGTGTGGTGAAACAATTTGGAAGAGTTCGTCAATGAGCTTGGTGGAATCGATTGTTGCGAAAAATATTAGACTTTATAGGCATTTGCACCTGTCTCTATGTCTCTTGAGGGTCCTTTCAGAATCAGCAATGGTGAAAGACAATTCACCTTAATCATGTAAAATGAACGAAAGTAGCAATCCACGACACTGCCATTGTACGAGTTATCTATGTGAAAGGTATTGTACTGTAATGGTGGATAGAATCACAAAAAAGTCGTTTTATCCAAATAACATTGTAATTGCTGAACAAAATGCTTGTAAATGTATATTATAATACCTATGTGTATAATAAATAGAACTGAATGAATGAAAGAAGAAAATAAGAGTAAACATTTTTGCCAACCCATAAAGATTGAGGATATTTATTTCTTACACTAATAATATAAAATACAAAGCATAAAGCAAAATTTTAAGTATTTACTTTCAGCTACAAGCTCTTAAAATGGATACCATTAAAAGCTTGAAAAAAGATTCTTAATTTTTAAATGCGCACCTGAGCTTCAACACTAGCCTCCGTTCTCAACTCCCCCTCCTTAATTCAATACCGTTGGTGCCGTTGGTTCACAATTTCATGAAAGTTTTTCACTGATTTGAAGTCCATTCACACCCCAAATTGTCCTCTGGCACCTCTTCAAGGACATAAGTTCCAGTCAAAGTTGTAAACCAATGATGCTAAGGTAGAATAATTGGATTACTCTTTGCAAAGCAATCTCTCCTTGATCTCTCTCAGCCTTCAGTACAGGCAAGGGCCATAGGACACAATCGAGAAATGGGGACAGGGGTTCTCAGGGTGTACTCTCAAGCAAAAACAAGCAACTATTTACGCTGCAAAGGGGCACATATCAAAGAAGTTTGTGAGAAGGGGGAGGCACATACTCCTATGCCACTCTTGCCGTTCCTGTGTTTATGAATATGTGTCTATAAAATGACTATTGATATATAAAGCAGTCCTACATATAACTTATGAAAAAATGACAGGTTTAATTGAGTCGTATTTGAATTTATCAAAACGGACATGCACCTTGAATTTACGAGAATTGTTCATGCAACCTGAGAAGATCCTGTCTTGTTAATTATGATTGCTGCAAACAGCAAAGCAAGAAGCTGCAAAAGAAAAAGGAAGTTACTATAAGCATGAAAAATATGCAAATAAATCTAATATTTAGATGGGCTATATGCAAATTGATAGGTTTGGAAGGGGTTATTCAAAGACAATTCTATCGATGAAAATGATTATTACCACTTTACTAACGAAAGCACATCTATGCTACATAGCTTAATTCGGTTGGTAAAAGGAACTTGTTATTACCATTTCCTATTACCAATCGAATTAAAATGTCTGGAAAGTAAGATAATTTATCGATAACCTATAGGTAAGATAAGCTATTTGTGCATGCACAATGTAAGCTATATCTTGCATGTTAAATTCGTTTTCAAACCATTAGTTACTTCTTCCTATTTGACTAAATATATTCTAATATAAATTTTGCACTTTTTCTTATCTCAAGCAATCCGTAAAAGCCTAATTTCAAAATTTTGGCGTAAGATAATGAAAATACTAAGCTAGAGTAAAGACGGGAAGAAGATAAAAATATTTTTCTACCTCTATTATTAATACACCTGCAGCAACTCCTCCGACAATAGCCAAATTTTTCTTGGCCCAAGATTCTAGCTCTGAAGCACAATCCTTGGAAATGAAAAAAAAGCGTTTTTAACTTATTCATGTAACATTATGGTGCTTAAGAATTTGAAGATTTTTTCGTCTTGTGGCAATGCATGCAACTTGCATGAAATGTATCCACAACGCAGTAAAATAATTTAATATGCGAGCATATCGGGAATCCATAACATGAAAATTTTTTATGAATACATGATAGAAAGCTCAACACTGCTTGTCAATAGATTTTGTGATGCAAGACTGCATGCTGTTACTCGGTACACACTACCGTTCAAAATGTATTAGCACGCTTCGATAAAAGAACGATGGCGTCGATTTTGTTTTTGTGTTCAAACGAAAAAGTTGTTGTGACATGCAAAGCCTTATCTTCTACTGGTGCATATTTAAGCAAATATAAAAGTGCTAAGGAGTTTAAGAAGCACTTCAACTTCTACCTTATGCTTTCCAAAATATAGTATTTCGCAATTTAGCTGCCGATAAAAGCATAATTATGGACTCGTATCAGAGGCTCCAAAACTAGCAAAATCTCTTGACCTCAAAAAATTTTCGTCAATTTCTCTCCTCTACCAACCCTTAGTAAATCTTGTACAGTTCTTGATTCGAAGAACTTTTTGCATAGAGGGAAAGCTGCACTCCTTGAGCAGCCAACAATTGTCTCAATTTCTCGATAGCTTTTGCCATTTTTTTCCGAAAAGCAATCTCCAAGAGTTTCTTGAACGATATTTCATGACGTGTCAAAATTTCTATGTTCATGTTTCTGGCCAAGAAAACTTTTACGGTTAATCTTTTTCGAACTCTGTGGTGCAAATGAAAAACTTTGAAACATAAACAATGTTGTATGAAAGTTTCATGGCAGTAACCGGTTGTCCTATTTAATAAGATTGGATCAAATGGGTGTTGTTTGAAACGTTTAGCATAAACATACTTCGAAACTTGGAAGCGTGCAAATACTTTTTTAACGGTAGTGTATGACCTCCCCCCCCCCCAGTCTCCCCATCGATACAGCCCTGTCGTTTCTGTTAAAATTCACTAACAAAGCCACTCATAACCATTTCTAGAAGAGTTTTAGTTTTCCAAGTCAGTTGTAATGTGAATTTGGGTATCATATGTAGAAACCTTTCATGGAAAACTACATCAGCATGCAGCAAGTTCCAGGAATTAATGCATCAACACAGCACAACTTTCAAGAGCAACAAACCTTGGTGTACATATTGGAAACAGGAAGTGATGCATTCTGGCATGTGCTATAGTTATCTATGCAGCAGCTCTTTGGAACTCTTAAGCCCACGTTGCTTTTTATCCATTTAGATCCAAGCCAATCTGTGTAGTTGCTTGCTCCACAACATTTAAACTGCAAAAATAGAACAATTCAGTAATATACACCGTTATCAATAATTTCGCATTATGTCATACAATGTCATGTTCTATCACGCAGTGTCGTATATTATCAAGCATTATCATGTATTGTCATGCATAATCATGTATTATCATACATTATCATGAATTATCATGTATTGTCATGCATTATCATACACTACCAAGCATTATCATATATTATCATGCATTATCATATATTATCATGCATTATCATATATTATCATGCATTATCATGAGGCATTGCCATGTACTATCACGAACACCTCGCTAAACGATGGCACGAGAGAGAGGTAATGAAATGAGGGTAGTAGATTGAAGGATGCTAAGCTAAGGGGTGCTATAAACTAGACCCCTTCAAATCCCTAATATTAGTGTAGGATAATGATTTAAAAAGAGATGTCTCAAAAACTTGCATGAGTAGTTTCAAAAAATATCAAGCCTACGTTTGATTGGATGTTGTCCACTGCTTTTGTAATGGCGGTCTGTCCAGCCTGATTGTAGGTGTTTTTGATAGCATCAGAGACCGCATCAGTTGCGTACCGTTTGGCCTGCAAAATGATACAAATTGAAAGAGGTGCAGTTGATATTCACCATCTTCAGCTCTCAATGAAAGTCAAAATTTGTTTCAGAAAATGATGGAGCATAGGCAAATACAAGCTATTTTATGTAATGCAGAAAAGAGAAGAAAGAGAAAGGGGAAAAGTGTTGCTAATGTCTTACTCAGGCACACCGGAACGATAGTGGGGCAAGGGGGACTAACAGGAGCAAAAGAACACCAACTTGCATGTGCACCTCATTAGAACCCAAAGGACCTCTTTGAGACAATTTCGTTCCATCCTTTACCAGGACCTATACTTCACACAATTATACAAGTTGCTCTCTTCTCCAATAATGTTTTGTTTATTTATACAGCTTACTTGATTTCCTTTGTATCATATCAATGTCTAGAAAGGGACTCTATTACATTTCAAAAAGGGCACTTTTGCTCCCTCAGCTCTCCCAAGTGAAAGGCAGGAGGGGCGCTTTCTTCCCTCTGTCTCCCTCTCCAGCGTGACTAGACTTACTTCTCCACAATATATAGGAAAATAAGGCCCAAAGCTATCGGCTAAGATTATTTCCCCTTTTTTAGGATCTTCGGGGATTTGTAGTGATGATTCCTTACTCACTTTTTGCTCTGAAGTTGAAAGCATGTTTTTAGGGCTCGTATTCTTATCTGCTACACCCCTCCACTTATAGAAAGCGATTGTGAAGTCAAGAGTGAAAATTCGCTTGTTTCTGTCGCTTCAGTTGCCGCTTGTCATTGTGGCAGAATATTGTGGTTTTGAAGATAAGTAGATTTCCGTAGTGTTTTTTATCAATTTCAGCTACAAAGCTGTAAAAGTCGAAGAAAGCGAGCAGCTTTTCCTCCTAGAGCAATAGAAATGGTTTGCAACTACATATAGATTGTAGAATTAACTACTTTCACACAAAAGCACATACACGGAAATGCACGGACACACCCGCACATTAGCACATGTGCACGCACACGACACTCTACTGCAGGGTAAAGCAAAACTGGTACGTACCTCTGAACGATAAACAAAAGCGAGAACGATGAGGGCTGTCTCGCACAATAACACGATCACGATGAAACAAATGAACTAAAATAGGAATGTAAATTACAAACATTCATATGTTTTATGTGTAAATATATATGTATATTACATTCAAAGTAGAAGACAAAAGAAATTACTATTGAAGACAATGAATTCGAACCATTCAATAAGAATGGAATCTGAGATAACAGGCCTAAATCAACTAATATCTCGATTATGATCAACTAATGTCTCGATTACTCGGCCTAAGTCAAATACGATCTATATTACAAGACAGTAATATCTCAATCGTCTTCTTTTGATGTCGGAAAAAGATCTATACTGCAGAAGAGCTTCTACGAATGTTGGAAAATATGCAGCAAGAAATTGATTTTCATAACCAATGCCATGATCGTTAGGTAGTGTCGAATTCATAGAACGACGCTTTGGAAAAGTTTTTATAACTTACCAATATTAACATGCATTTATTTTCCTTCATTGCTCCACAGCAGCCAAGGAATGAAACGACAAAAACAAAAACACCGGCTGCTATCATAATATTTGATGGTGCAAATGGACCTCCTTTTCCAAACACGCTGTTGTAGTCATTATCTTCCACTCGAACGTAAGTCCCCAATGCGATCAGGGCTAAACCAGCCAACTGAATTGAGAAGATAGAGATTCAGTTAAAAAAAGATTCGCTATGCTAAAATTAAGCGGTTCTTCGATAATAAAGCCAGTGGAAGTTGAGAATAAGAAGAGAGGAAAGTAGCCCTTTTAATAGACTCTTTTCTTTTTATAAGAATACCTAATTTTTTTCTGAGCCTCAATATTCTTAAAAATTTTCGGTTTTGAGCCTCAGATTATTCTTAAATTATTCTTAAATTTTTCTTGCTCAACACAAGGTGTAAATTCGCCTTACGATCAAAGAAACATTAAATCATTTTTGATGTGTTGATTCATCATAAATTTCAACGAGAACAAACAGAACAAGTCAAAATACGGTTTTAGTCCAAAAGCATTATTTCAACTCCATCAATATCATCAATGCCAATGTAGTCCTCGCTATCATCTGAAGACGTAACTCTATATTTGGCAAGAGTTTTATTGGAATACTCCATTTGTCCCATGAACCATCCATTCTCGTATAAAGCTTTGATTCGATTAACAAAATATTTTAGTTTTGATGAAGGTTGAGCCTGGCAATATTCTTAAATTATTCTTAAATTTTAGCAATTTTGAGCCTCAATATTCTTATAGACTTTATTCTTATAAAAAAAAGAGTGTAATTATGTAACACCAAAATTTGCCCATTTTGACCACCCACTTACCCTTTGTAACGCATCGTAGCAAGTCAAGTACCACTCATCCCTTGCTGCGAAGCATGTCGAGTCTTAAGACCCCCTTATCAAATTTATTAACTGCCCAATTTTCATAGAGCCATTGCTTTCATGTAAAAAATAATCGCACAGTCTAGTGTTCTAATGCGAGGGAATAATATTACAGGATAGAAGTTAGAGAAGCACCCCGAAGGGACGCAATTGACATTTAAAAAATATCTGCGAAGGTCATGAAATGTTTCAGAAAAGTGAAGGACATATACACAATCAGCGTTGGATTTTATGCGCAACCCCCTGGTGTAGTTGCAAGAAAAGATACATTTCGAAACAAATCTCTGTTACACAACAAAAGAGCTATGACCCCCACCCCCTGTAACAGTTCGTAACAAAAAGTACCATACCCCCACCCCTCAGGTGTTGCGCAATTTTTGAGTAGCCCTAAAATACTCAAGCGACAGTAAAGTATAAGCGAAATATCATTTATCATTATTGTCATCATCCTAATCGTTATTATTCTCATCATAAAAAAATTTTTGTTGATACAATATCGTGATCAACGTCACCACAATTTTTGTTTTTGGCAGAAAGTGATGATTCAAGCAGTAACATATCTTTAATTGACTTATATTATTGGCCTTTTATCATGTCTTATCACGACAAATTGAAATTAAAAACTTCCTTCTCCACGCTGAAAATATGACACACTAAAGCCCCTTAGCTTTTCTTGTTTAGATTTTTGTCCAATCGAATTGCAATAGGATTATCCTTCCTCTACAAGAAGTAATTAGCGATTAAACATGAGGCTCAATGCTATTCGTTGTATTTTGATCTTTAAGGTGTTGATTACTAAACGTCAGAATGGATATAGAAAACTGTAAAGATATAATTTTTGAATTTTTTTCATTTTTCGTGGAAGCGTTAGTGAAGTCAATTCCCTATAAAGATAGTAAAAATAACCATCTATCGAAAGAACAAACTGAATTTAGGAAATATTGGCTATTACATTATGGAGGACATTTGCACAGTTGACTCTCGGTGAAAAGCCTCCTTGTAATTGTACAGCTACCATCACAAAAATGTTATTCAACCATAAAACACAGCCTGTTTTTGCTTTGTATACCAACAATCGAACACAAGCAGTGTCCAAACTGCGCATTTCAAATTCCATATACGCTTCTCTTCTATTAAAACCTTTCAATTCATAACAATTCAAGGTTGACGCATTTACAGCACTCACTTATCTATGCACGATACTGTACATGCCACATTAAGAGCTTTCTCAATGGACTACGAAATAAAGTTCTTATTTCAAGATGCTAATATCTATTTCAAGATGCTAATTCCAGAGAAGCAGGGGCGGATCCTGGAGCGCCCTGGCCCCCCAAACGGCAATGTTAGTACAAAGGAACTTTTCACATGAACAAGGCAATTAAGCCCCTCCCCCCAAGGTCCAGCTCTGGACCTGCCCCTATCTGGAAGTTGCTTTGCGCAAATACCGTCTAACAGCAAAGACAACATAACTTGCTTTTCACTAGTCTAAGAAATAAGCTAAGATTGTATTCTTTTAGTTGGAGAAAGACTTACGCATTTGACCAAGCAAAAGCTAAAAGATTCAAGGATTGACTTACTAGAAAGGCGACATTTGCAATTATCATCAATATTTTCACAGTTCTCGTTCCACAACCCATTTTGACTTTGTGACAGAAAACGTCTTCTATTACAGATAAAACTCTTGTTTCTTCTTGAGTTTTGCTGATATTGAACTGCACTTATTCTCTTTCACGAAGCGAAGTAGAAGTCTTTACCGCACTACTGCGTTATTATCAATTTACAGTCAACAGGCGGGGGTTGTGTTGTGACGCATTCTAATGACCATTACATCATGTAAACAAACATGTTGCTTAGCAAAGAACTAAACAAGATGGTGGTTGACTCTATGATAAAATAGATATGGTTCTCCACATACGTGAAAATTTAAGATTATATATATCTGGTTGCCTTGTAAATAATTGTGTCCACTAGAAACCTTGCGTTGTGATTTAGTCAACTATATGGCAGTGGGTTGTCCCATATGCGTGGCATTGCAATTCTTTCTCTTCTGGGGTGAACAAAAAGAAGAAAGGAAGAGGTACAGTACTTCAGTGACAAGATAGCATAAATACGATAGCACGTATTTTAAATAAAAAAGTAGATGAAAAACAATCTAGGAAATAATGCAAAGTTTGAATAATGTTTGCAATAAATTGCAATGAGGAATAGGAACTTCTTCTGGATTTTGCTGCAAAAAATTCCATGCACAGGTCTGCTTGTGTTTGAGAACCAAAATGGTGATGGTTGAAGGATGCATCTTTTAGTTGTTAAACTCTGGTTCTAAACAGTGATGGCGTTTTTGGAAATTGACTACCGTAAAGAAAACATGGAGCATAGTAATAGCAGTATCAGAAAAGATAAAGAAAAAGGAATTAAAATGTCTGACCCTTAGTTTTTACCATGTTTTCCAAAATACAGTATTTTATGATCAATATCATAAGAATTATTTGAACTCAACTATCACTATTTAAAGCATTTAATTGCTTAAGATATAGCTGCAGTCACTTAAGTTTGGCTTTGTGATCATGTAGGAAACTGGATTCTGTTGGCGTACCTACCTTAGGCCGTTTAATTTTGCGTTAGCTTAATTTAGCGGGGAAAAATAGCCCAGATTTGGCGCAAGTTTAATTTAGCGAATGGCAGCTTACCTAGAGAGGACAGATGTGGCTCAACGAAAACAATAACACTTCATTTTGCAGCATTACTCTACAACGTACTACCATACAACAATCTTCATGCGAATGAGTCTTTCCGTGGAAGTATGTCAGTCTGCTGAACCATTCCAGGTATACCCGCTTTCTTCCAGCCGTTCAAAATAATTGCACGTCCTTCTTCACCAGTGAGAAAGTTGTACATCCCAACCATCCAGTTCGCGTGGATGGGCTTTAGTCGTGTAAGGTTAAATTCAACTTCTATTTGCTCTGCTGGTGTGCCTTCTTCGATTTTCTTCTTCACTTATGTAAGTAACAACAGTTATGTGATTTGTGATTAAAAATAAATGAATACTTTGTAGTTGTTGTGCTCTTTGCTTTCTCTACTCAATGTAAGAATAATCCACTCTGAAGAGGGGAAAAGTAGGGCTTCAGTTCAAGGATCCGAAAGCAGGAAAAACTAAGTGAGGGCAAAAATTAGCGAAAATTAATTTTTGCGCAAATTTAATTTAGCGAACATATCCCCTATCGCTAACATCGCTAGAATAACATCAAGAATTAAACGGCCTAAGGTAATCCCAAGATTGGGGGCTGTTCATTAATGTCTTTAGGACATGGAAAACTTAATAACCCCCGGAATAATTTGCATCACATCTGCAATGAGTCACGGTTCAGCATTTTCCACCATTGAAATGCACTGAACGCTAAGCATTCTTGGATCAAGATTCATCGAGATGATAATGGAATTAATGATGTAAGCACAATTGATGGGCATTTTTAGTAGAATGCAGTCTAATTAGGCAACAAATAAGTATTACATCAGAAATAAGAGATTTGCAAGCAAATTGAGGCAAATCTGCATCAGTTTAGAATCTTGGACGAGAAAACTTTTATCCATTGCCAACGTTATTACTATGGTTGCCTCTGTAGGTACATTCCCAGCCGGCACACGACGTCAGAAAGACGTCGATATGTCTTTCTGACGTCGTGTGCCGGCTGGTTTGTTGCCAGGACGTTTCCAGTGATCAACAAATGGGACGCAATTGCCCACTCTCTGTAGCTAAGTCACTATGGTAAATATCTGTATTTTGGATACAGAAGAGAATGAACCAGACAGCCCACGGGGGCAATGTTTAATTTTATAATATAAGTTAAATGGGAAAAAGTAAGGTCTCACATCATCACTGCAATAAAAAGATCGCTTACAATTTCAGACTAAAATTCCTCTATCACCAACCAAATCGCAGGAAGCCATAAATTACACTGGGCAACAAAACAAATCTTTTTGAAAGGTGTCTACGATATCTTGACTGATTTATAACAGTTCTGCCATGCTGATTCCAAAAATGATATCAGTTTCTCTATATCAGGTCAGATTTTTGAAAACAATCGAGTATAATACTTTGCTATTTTCACTGTTCTGGCTACATATTTTGACATTTTTGGTAGTAGGTCTCAATTGAAATTGGATTCTAACACAAAATTCTCTCTCTTCCTATTTATTTTTGCACTTTTAAAGGGCAAACTTTGAGTCAATGATGGGATTTTTTGAAGGTAGGTGCAAGAAAAATGTATCGTAAATCTGCATTGCATAGTAAACCCAAGGGTGGAAATACGCCAAAAATTGATGTATACCTTTTATTTTATCATTATACTTAGCTAAAAGTAGAATAAATTTCCAAAAAAGCAAAAGAAAAATCAAGTCTCTAGCATAACTTTGAGCCATATTATGGCATTTTGAAGTCGCGGAAAGCTAGGTGCATCCTATAACCTTGAATCGAGTGTGCTTTTCACCACCAGCCTTACGAAAACCCTCCAAAGGCCAGAAAATCTTTACTTGTAGTCTTTTCCCATGTTTTCAAAGTTTACTAAAAGTAAAAATAAACTTTTGAGCTCAGAAATGGTAAAACTCAGTTTTTTCAGAACAATCTACGATTTAATTTCTTTTTCTAAGCAGCAAATTGTTGAAACATGTCTACGTTTTATGCAAATCAGATAACTTTTCTGGTATACTGTGCAAACTGTCGGGAAAATGGCTAAGCCTGACATAACATAGTATATACTTATTGAATTCCAAAATTCAAGTGCTATTTAGTGCAATTAACAGATTCATGTCAGGCTTAGCCATTTTCAAAATATTTTTTAATAAATTATTTGATAGGAAAAGCAAAATTTCAAAATTTTCAATCAACCAAATAAGTTTTATGCTAGCCTTGTTGAAATGTCTTGCTTGACCAATATTTTACTGATAAGAAAAGGGACGAGAATATCATTCTT